>VYZW01033459.1:271-10830 GCA_013401315.1 Balaeniceps rex
GGGGGTCCCGGTGTGCAGGGGGCTCTGAGGGGCGGGGGGTGCCGGGGCTGGGCTCGCGGTCTCGGGGTGCCCTGGCCCTGCCCGCGGGGTCCCGGGGAGGTGTCTCCGGGGGACCGGGGCTGGGAGGGGTCCCAGGGACTGGCCACCTCGCCAACCCCCTCCCAGGCCTGTGCGATGGCCGCTATCGCCCCCCGCCCCCGGCAAACCCCGGGGCACCGTTCCCATCTGCACCAGGGGCTGGGGGCGATGGCCCCGGCCCCCCGCGGCTCCCCACGCCTTTCACCGCCGCTCCCCGCAGCTCTGCATCCCCCCGTGGGATGCTCTGACCCGGCCCGTGTCCCCGCGGCCCTCGCTGGGGCTGGTGGCCCCGGTGGGACACGGGCAGCAGCAGCTCCCAGCTCACGCCTGTCCCGCGGAGCCCGGGACCCCCCACCGGGTGCCCCCGGGGCACCCTCGGCCACCCAGGCCTCGCGCACCCGAGCTGCCCTGCCGCAGAGGTGCTGCCGATGCGCCGCGGGGCCGGAAGGGGAAAGGGGGAACCGGTGCCTCCAGCCAGGCTGTTTACAGCCCGAGGAAGGAGCCGGGCGCCACAGGGTGCAGGCAGCTGCCCTGCCTGCTAGCACCCTCCTGCCCGGGCAGGTGAAATCTGCGCTTGACCGAAATGCTGAGGACGGGGCTGGGGTGCTGGCAAGCAGCGCTGGATGCGACCCCGGGTGCCCCCATCCCAGCCTTCACTGTGCCCCTTGCAGTGGGGCTCTGCTGCTGTGGCAGGGGGCACAGGGGTCCTGCCAGGCCGGGGGGAGCAGGGGGACACAGCAACCCCTTCCCTTGGCCGTGCCCCCCGCCAAAGCCCGGGGCTGCGGTCAGGGCTGGGCTCTGGGGACCGCTGCCACCCCGGGCGGTGGCACAGGCAGCGGCCGTGGTGCTGGGCTGTGCCTGGCCCCAGGCGAGCAGAGGTTGGGCCGTGGTCACCCCCGGCCCCGGGGCAGTTGGCCGGTGGCCCCGTGTGGCTGTGCCCTGCCCGGGGACGCAGGAGCTGCCCGGATGGGGATGGGGCAGGCAGGAGAAGGGGTGCTGGACCGCTGCCTGCACCGCTGCCGGAGCTCGGCTGCGTGTGGCTGTGGGGATGTGGCAGCCGTGGCCACAGCTGGGGCCGGGCTGTCCTTGCCCAGCCTCGCAGGGGATTTGCATTTCATCACCGAGCGAAGACGGGCCCCTGCTTGCATCTGGGCTGGGCTCAGCAGTGCTGAGCGGGTGGACACGCGCTGGAGCCTCGCTGCTGCCTGCTCTTGGGCGCTTCAGCTTGATTCAGCAAGACTTAAGCCAGTTTAACTGCCCCGGTGTGTCTGCTGGAAGCTGACATCACTGACTGGGAACCAGTTAAACCAGTGGCAGCCTCCCAGTCCGTGCAAGCCCTTGCAAACTGGGCTGTGGTGGGGTCTGCTCAGGGGCTGGTCCCCTCTGCCCCTTCCCGTGCCCTGAGCAAGCTCCGTGCTGGCAGTGGGCTGGGAAGAGGAACTGGCGTGGGCTGCCCGTGCTCCAGAAAACCAGCTGGTGCGACAGTGGGATTCCCCGGCCGGGATGCGCGTGCTGTCGTGAGCGTGACCCTGCTCGGCTGGGCTGTCCCTGCATCCCGCACCAGTCGAGCTTCCCCTTTGGGGCTGGAGCTGTGGGGCTGCAGCCCGTGGGCACGGCCGATGTCTCCCCACCGGGCAGCGGGGCTGGACCGTGCCCATCCCGGGGTCTCCCCGTGGCCGGAATCCCTCGGGGCTCACAGCCCTGGTGCGTACCAGGACCAGGAGGGGACGGGATGGGCGAGAGGTCCTTGTGGCCGTCCCTGGGTGCCGGCTGAGCACAGGAGGGGCCGGGCTGGGGCAGCGATGGCAGTTGGGGTGCCCAGGCTCTCCCCGTGCAGCCCCCTCCTTCCCGCCCCAGGCCGCGGTGCCTTTTCCTTCCCTCGCAGGCCAGGGCCGAGGCGATGCTGCCGGTGATGCTGCGGCCTGGGCAGCTGGTCTCCATTTGGGAGGAGGCATCCGCATTCCTGGCATAGCCGTGGCGACGGAGGAATCTGCAGCGGCACTTCGGCCGCGCCGGAGGGGAGAGCATCGCGTGGCCGGGGACCCTCGGGGCTCGGTGCTGGGCTCCTGCGGGCTCCGGGGGACAGGGAGGAACAAGCCCTTGGGCGGGCATTTCCCCCCAGCCCCCACGGGCAGTTCCTCCTCATCCTCCTGGAAAGGTTCAGAAGCTGCCGTGTGTGAGGGGCACCGTGCTCTGCGGGCTCACGCCGGGTCCGGCCGCGCCAACGCCTGTGTCTGACGGCAGCATCGTGCTCGTGCTCCTGTCCCCATTCCCATGTGAGGGGCACAGGCAGGGGAACGGGCAGGGGCACAGGCAGGGGAATGGGCAGGGACACAGGCAGGGGCAGCCTGGCTGCTCTTGCTCCCCAGACTGTACGAACAGACGGGCTAAAACCAGCCGATGGCCGGGGGTGCAGGAGGCTGGAGGTGGGGGAGATGTCCTCCCCTGTGAGGGGGTCACACTGCGGCTTTACTCCCAGCCATGGCTCTTGTCACCTGCCAGCCCCGGGGGGGGTCCTGCGTGCCAGAAAATCGTGGTTGAACAAATATTCCAGGGCCACTGAAGCGCTCGCTGCGCCCACTTTGCTTGCTGCGCCCACCTCACCCCCCGGCTCGCTGGGGCTGGGGCAGCCAGGCTGCGGGGTGCATTCCACACGGGACGGGGTGCCAGTGTCCCCAGCGCTTCCCGGGGACGGTGTTCGGGACTGGGCTGCTGTCCCCAGACCTCGCTGCGGGTCTGTGCCTGGGGTGGGGGAGCCGCCCCCCATGAGGGGTTTGGGGTGCACGCCGGGGCCGTGCCTGAGCTGCCCCCTCGCCGTCCCTTCCCAGCTCGCCCAGAAGTACGACCCGCAGAAGGAGGCCGAGCTGCGGACGTGGATCGAGAGCGTCACGGGGCAGCAGATCGGGCCCGATTTCCAGAAGGGGCTGAAGGACGGGGTGATCCTCTGCGAGTGAGTCCTGCGCTGCTCGTCGGGCGATGCCAGCACAGCCCCTTGGCCCCCACTCCGTTCGGATGGCGATGCGGGAGACCTGCCCTCCGGGGGACCCCCGCCAAGCCCGTGGGGTGGGAAGGGTGGGCTGGATCCGGCCATGCCCGCGCCGGTGGGACCCGACAGAGGTTTTCTCTGCGGCGCTGCTTGGCCAGAGTTGCCCCCAAAGTGCCGGTGTCTGGGAGGAGCCCTGGGGGCCAGCAGGGACTTGGGGGGGGGGATCGCCTCGTGCTTGCGGGGGAGACCTGGGCTGGACCTTCCCGAAAGGGGCCCGTGCCCCGCTGCTGCCCTGGGGTCTCTGCCCCGCCGCAGCCCCCGCTCCCGCCTGCCTCCCTCCAGGCTCATGAACAAGCTGCAGCCCAACTCGGTGAGGAAGATCAACCGCTCGGCTCAGAACTGGCACCAGGTAGGTGCGGGCAGCCCTGCCTGCGACCTGGCCGCCGCAGAGCCCCGGCTCTGCCCCGGCCCCTCTGCCCTCACCCGCCAGGGTCTTACCCCTCTCCCCCCGCCCCCAGCTCGAGAACCTCTCCAACTTCATCAAGGCCATGGCCAGCTACGGCATGAACCCCGTGGACCTCTTTGAAGCCAACGACCTCTTTGAGAGCGGGAACCTGACGCAGGTGCAGGTGTCGCTGCTGGCGCTGGCGGGCATGGTGAGTGTGCGGGGACGAGTGGCTTGGGAGGGGGCACAGCCCCCCGGGGACCGGCTGGGCAGACCCCAGCTTGGGGTGGTGCCCGTGGGACCCCACGGCTCCCCCTGCCCGGGGAGAGGGAGGGAGGTGTGGGACCCCCGTCCTTCCTCGCCGCCCCTCCCTGGCAGGCCAAGACAAAGGGGATGCAGAGCGGCGTGGACATCGGTGTGAAGTACTCGGAGAAGCAGCAGAGGAACTTCGACGAGGCCAAGATGAAGGCTGGGCAGTGCGTGATCGGGCTGCAGGTGGGCTGGCCCCGCGCGTGCTCCCGAGGGCTGGGGTGAAGGGGCTCCCGAGTGAGGGGGCCTCGGTTTTGCCAAACCCTCAGCACCCACCGTCACGGCTCCAAGCGTGGCTGGCGGGACCCGAGGCTCAAAGTGACTCGAGCATCCTCGGGATCTGGGACAACCTCGGCTCCGGGTCCGAACCCCGGCACTCAATGCCCAGGAGAGGCCGCGCCTGGGCTGGGCGGGGGAGCGCTGGCGGTGCCCCCCGGGCTGCGGGGGGACGGGGAGGGAGGAGAAGGGGCACGCGTGGGGCAGCGCTCGGTCTCACCAGACCCTCTTGTCAGATGGGCACGAACAAGTGTGCCAGCCAGTCCGGCATGACGGCCTACGGCACCCGGAGGCACCTCTACGACCCCAAGAACCAGATCCTGCCGCCCATGGACCACTCCACCATCAGCCTCCAGATGGGCACCAACAAGTGTGCCAGCCAGGTGAGCCCCCGCCGCCGCCGTGGGGAGGGACGGTGGGGGGGACCACAGCTGAGCCCTGCTCCGTCCTGTCCTTCCAGGTGGGCATGACGGCTCCCGGCACCAGGAGACACATCTACGATGCCAAGATGGGGACGGAGAAGTGCGACAACTCCTCCATGTCGCTGCAGATGGGCTCCAACCAGGGCGCCAACCAGAGCGGCCAGGTCTTCGGCTTGGGCCGCCAGATCTACGACCCCAAGTACTGCCCGCAGGGCGGCCAGGGCGAGGTGGCCAACGCTGCCTGCGACCAGAGCAGGGACCCCCCCGGGTACCACTACCACTGCGAGGAGGAGGAGAGCTACTGAGCGGGACATCGCCCAGCCCCGTCTTGCACTATCTCGTGTACAGACCCCGCTGCCAGCGACATTCCAGCCTCTACTTTCGTCATTCCCTCTTTTTAAACTCTTTTATTTTTTTTTTAATTTTGAAGTTAATCTATTTTTCTGAGCAAGGAAATAAAGATCCCGTTTCTAGAGGAGAGACCGGCCGTTTCCCGCAGCCCGCAGGCATCCCCAGGCCCCAGCGCAGCCCCGGCGTTTGCAGTGGGAAGGCGGCGGATGCTCCAGCACCGAGGAGCCGACGGCATCTCCTCTCACGCAGCCAAGACGATGCGTTCTCACCCGGCGCCCACCGCGCCGCCCCTGCGATGCTCTGCCGCGGCAGCGCCCGGATCCCTCGGCAGTGCCCGGATCCCTCGCCAGCGCCTGGATCCCTCGGCAAGGGGGGGCAGGCAGCTGCCCACACTATCCCTGGTGCCGCTTCTGGTCCCCGTGCTGGCAGGACCCAGCTCAGCCCCGCGGAGGAGAGGGGCTCGGGTCGGTGGGACGCAGTGGGAGCATGGCCGGGAGAGACCCCCAGGCGTGGGGGGAGCCCAGGGCGCTGCGGGGCCTCGGTGTGGGATGGGGGATTGTGGGAGTGGGAGCGGGAGTGGGAGTGTGCGTGCACCGCCAGCAGCCTTGCGCTCTCGTGTGATCTCTAGCAGCGAAGCTGGAAACGCCTTTTTTGCAGAACTCGTAGGGACCAAGTTTCCGAGGCCCCGGTCGTGGCCACAGGGCTGGGCTGGGACCCGGCACACCCGGCACACCCTGCAGGCACCCGGCTGCGGCTCCGAAAGCCGAAAGCCGCAGTAATCCGATCGCCTGGCAGGCTGGAGCCAGGCGGGAGCCAAGGCTGACTCCGACGGCCGCATCCTGCACCACGGGGCGATGCCCGAGCGCGGGCAGCTGCCACGGCAGCGTGCGGGGCTGGGGACGCCGGTGCACGGTGCAGCCCCTCGGCTTCTTCGCCTCACGTGGGGTTTTAATGCAGATGCTCTTATATTGAAATCTTTTTTTTTTTTTAAAAGAAAAAAACCTTTTTAACTTAAACAGGAGACGGTTTCTGGTGCAGGGTCCTTATGTCAGTGCTCAAGCCGGGTCCCCCCATGCCTGGGGCGGGGCGGGAGCTGCCGCAGACCTGGGCAAGACCCCAGAGCCACGGGGCCGTGGGGCGGGAGGCTGCGCGCCGGGGGGCTGAGCCGCTGCGTGTCCCCCGGGGCCGGGGCGCCGAGCGAGAGCTGGGAACTGGCTGTGGGGTTAACGGTGCCGCCGTGCGCTGGTCCTGAACGTGGGTGGGCAATAAAAAGCTTCCCGAAGGGACGCGCTGTGCCGTGCTGCCCAGCGGCGGGCTGTGAAGCAGAGCTGGGCGCTGCGGTTAAACGCAGGGTGGCTGGATCCTGCTGGCGCGGGGCTGCTCCTGGGGCTCAGCGCTGCCCTGAGCGCAGCCGAGGGACCTGCAGGACCCAAACCCGAGTGGTTGCCCCCTGGGAGCCCCGAGGGCCGTGGCCCAGCGGTGGCCCTGCGCTCATGGCCCCGGCCGTGCCTGTGCGAGCCCTGTGCAGGCCAGGATCCACTTTTTGGGGTGAAACGCTGTGGTTCAGAGTGCCGCGCTCGCCCGCTCGGGCCGCAGCCGCCAGCCAGGCATTGCTGCCCGCTGCAACAAGGGCAGCTCGGCTTCGGTCCCGGGGGGCCCTGCCTGCGCCGCCTCCCCCAGTATCGAGCTGCCGAGGTTCACCGGTGCCAGCGCGGTGCTGCCGGCTGCGCTGCCCGCCGCAGCGTGACTCAGCGGCCTCTGCCTTCGGGACCCTCCCGGGGCCATCGCTGCTGCCCAGTACCCCAATGCCACCCCGGTGCCCCCCACCTGGAGGCTGCCACAGCCCCGGGGGTTCAGGGACACCAGTGGGGAAGGGTCTGTCCCTTGGGAGCGCGGCGAGGGCAGGCGCAGGGTGGGTGGGAGCTCTCCCTGCCCACCTCGGCCGGCAGCCGCGGGGTCCCTGGGCAGTGGGGTGGCCTGGCCCCCCGGGGGGGGTCTCAGCCCACGCCAGGCCAGGCTGCAGCACCCATGGCGGGGGCTCCGCTGCCCCGTGGGGCTCCCAAGGGTGCCCAGCCTGAGGGCAGGGTGTGGCAGGGGTGTGGCAGGGGGCGGGACAGGGTGTGGCGGGCGGTGCGGCAGGGCCAGAGCAGAGCAGGGGAAGGGCAGGGCAAGGGCAGGGACGGGGAAGGGCTCCTGCCCCTCGCACGCCCCCGTGGCCCCCCCCCTTCCCGCGCCGCACCGGCCCCTTTAAGACCCACTTCCCATGACGTCACGCCCGCGGCTACTTTGTAGCGCGGGGAGGGCGGGGCCTCTTAAAGGGGCCGCGCGGTGGCGGTGTGAGCAGGTAACGGGGGTCCCGGGGCGGGAGCTGCTGCGGGCGGGGGCTGCGCCTCCGGGGGCTGCCCTCGGCCGGGCTTCGGCCTCGCTGCGTCCTCCGGGGCTGTCTCCGTGTCCCCATGGTCCCCCCGGGCTGAACCCATCACCACCCCCCGGGCTGTCCCCGTGTCCCCATCGTTCCCCCCGGGGCTGTCCCCATGTCCCCCCCAGGCTGTCCCATGTCCCCCCCGCACTGCCCCATGTCCCCATCACCCCCCCGGCCCATCCGCATCCCCGTGGCTCCGCATTCCGCCCAGCGCGGGGCTCGGTGCGGCGGGACCGGGGCCGGAGGGTGCCGGGGTCGAGGGCCGCCGTGCTCCCGGTTGCAGCGATGGAGCGTGTTTTTCCCCCGTGGGGTGAGTGAGCAGATTCCCACGCGAGTCCCCTTGTGGGAGGCGGCTTCTGGAGGATCCCGGCGTTTTGTGTGTGGTTCGTCCCGAAAAGAGCCGCTGCCCCTGGCCGGGCTGAGGCTCCTCCCGGCCCGGCAGCCCCGCAGCATCCCCCGGTCCCGCTCGGCCGGTGTCACCCCCGCCCTGCCAGCCGCCTCCCGGGGCCGCGGCGCTGGGTCCCCGCTGCGGTGGGGGCGGGTGGCACAGCTCTCCCCGGTGCCCCCTCGGAGGAATCCTCCCCCAGGACCCCGCTCCGGTGCCACTCGTGTCCGGCCCCACAGGCTGATTAGCCGGATATCCCAGCTGGGCTCCTAATCCCGCTGGCCGGTGCCCGCTTATCCCCGCTGTGCCCGGGGACCCGGCTTAGCCCCGAGCGCAGGCAGAGCCGGCAGCGGGCAGGTCGTCGCCTGCCTGCCCTCGCCCCGGCTGGGGGTGGCGGAGGTGCGAGGCCGTGGGAGGCGAGAGGGCAGGCGGGTGAGTCTGCAGCTTCGGCCGCCAACCCGGGGTGGTGGAACGGGCAGTGCGGGTGCCCCGGGGGTGTCCCGAGCTCGCGGTGGCCCGCGGGCAGCTCCGGAGCTGGGCTTTCCTGGGGCATGGGCGTTCACCGGGCGGGAAGCTGTGAGTTTGGTCGTGCCGCCTCTGCCCGATGGAGTGCGGCACAAAGCTGGCCTGCACGGCTGGAAGGGGAGGCTGCTGCTTTGCTGCTAGGTCCTGGGGGCTGCCGACCTGCTGGCCCCTGTCCCGGGGTGGGTGAAGTCCCAGGAGCTGGCTGGGCCAGGGCTGGGGACCCGGCTGGGGCCGGGGCCGGAGCTGCTGGGGCCCCAGCACAGCTTGGGGGGCACCCGTGGGACCTGGGTGTCTGAGCTCACACCTCGAGCCCGTTGCATGGGAACAATTTCCCCTCCTGGGGCACTGAGGGTCTCAGCCACATCCCTCACAGGGGGAAACTGAGGCACGGGAAGGTCCCAGGCCTCCCCTGGGCTGCCCAGCTCAGAGCTGCTCCTATACCCAGGGCTGCTGGGGCGCCCGGCTGCTCCCCATCCTCGGCGTGGTGTGTGACTCGGGTTTGTCGCTCCTAACGCAGCGCTGACCTGGAGGGACTTGCAGAGCTTGTGCCCTATTTCGCTGCTTTTGGTTTAGAGAAGAATGAGATTTGAGGGCTTTGCTCCAGAAAGGAGCTTTGCTGCAGGAACGCCGGAGCTCAGCCATGTGCTCGGCGCTTTGCCCGGTGTGTGATAAGCCCCGAGCTAGAGGGAAGCAAGAGCCCCAACCGTCGCCCCCTGCTTGGTGCTGACCCCCCCCAACTCTCGCCCACAGCTGGACCCGAGTGGGGTGCAGGGCATGTGCCCCCCGCCATGGCCGTGGGCACCCAGCTGGGGCTGCTGCTCTGGAAGAACTTCACCTACCGCCGGCGGCAGCGGGTGAGCGGGTACCAGGGGCAGGAGGGCGCCCGGAGCCGCTGGGTCCTGTTGCGGGGGCAGGCAGAGCCCTGTGCACCGATGGGGACAGGGCCCCCCCCCCAACTGTGGGTGTCCCCCCCAGATCCAGCTGATCATCGAGCTCCTGTGGCCCCTCTTCCTCTTCTTCATCTTGATCTCGGTGCGGCAATCCCACCCGCCCTTCAAGCAGCATGAGTGTGAGTGTCCTGTGCCCTCTGGGGTGGCCCCCCCATGCCTGCCAGGCCACCCTGTGGGGCAGCCAGACCCCCCGTGCCTGCTGGGGACCCCCCTTGCATGGGAGCCCTGCCGGGCCCTGGGGTGGCACTGGGGGAGACCACCCTGGGAGGCGGCCATGAGCCAGGGGCTCGCTGGTATCTCCCCGCTCGGGTGTGTGCGTGGCCCGGGGGGTCCCGTGCTGCCCCCCCGGACCCACCTCTCCCTCTCCCGCAGGCCACTTCCCCAACAAGGCCCTGCCCTCGGCCGGGACCCTGCCCTGGCTCCAGGGCATCGTCTGCAACGTGAACAACCCCTGCTTTCGGCACCCGACGGCGGGAGAGGCCCCCGGCGTGGTGGGCAACTTCGACGGCTCCATGTGAGCGGCGGGGAGCGGGGGGCTGCGGGGCCTGGCCGGGAGGCGGGGCCGGGGTCTCACCGCCCGCCCCGTGCCCCCCCAGCCTCTCCCGCCTGCTGGCAGAAGCCCGACAGCTCCTGCTCCGCATCAACGGGCAGCGGCTCCTGCGCGGCTTCGCCCGGCTCCTGCCTGCCCTGCGCCAGCTCCGGGGGAGCGGGGCTCAGCTGAGGGGTGAGCACCGGGAGCGGGGGGCTGCCGGGGGAGCGAGACCCCCCCATGGCTGACCCCTGCCCCCCCCAGCCCTGCCGGTGAGGGACTACCTGAGACAGGATGAGACCTTCTCGCGGTTCCTCCGGACCAACACATCTCTTCCCCCCGCGCTGGTGGACGAGCTGATGGGGGCTCGGCTCAGCCCCCGCATCGTGAGTGTCGGCGCAGCACCCGCTCCCGGTGCCCGCGGTGCCGGGGGCTGCGGCGTGACCGGTCCTCTCCCCCCAGCTCTCCCTGGCGGGCACCCGCCTCCCGCTGAAGGCCGTGGTCTGCAACGCCTCGGAGCTGGGGGGCTTCCTGGCGGGGGGCGACGCCGCTTCCACCCAGCGCCTGCAGCGAGGGCTCTGCGCCCTGCCCGGCCCCCAGCTCCGCGCCATGGAGGGCTCCTTCCTCTCCCAGCTCGACCTCCCTCGGCTCCTGGTGGTGAGCCCCCGGCCCCGCCGGGCACTGGGACGCACTGGGTGCTGGAAGGCGCTGGCGCAGAGACCCCCCTCCAGAGGGGCTGTGACCCCTGCCCACGCTCCCCTTGTAGGAGCAGCTGAGCCTGGAGGCGGGCGGCATCACCGGCACCGTGGAAGCCTTGGGCACCTTCCTGCGGGATGCAGCATCCCTGATGGAGCAGGTAGCGCCCCGCTCCCCTGCCCCCC
>VYZW01033463.1:4530-16066 GCA_013401315.1 Balaeniceps rex
GGGGCAGCTGACCCCAACTGACCCAAGGGATATTTCACACCATATGACATCATGCTCAGCATATAAAGCTGTGGGAAGAAGAAGGAAGGGGGGGGACATTCAGAGTGATGGCATTTGTCTTCCCAAGTAACTGTTATGCGTGACGGAGCTCTGCTTTCCTGTAGATGGCTGAACACCTGCCTGCTGACGGGAAGTAATGAATGAATTCCTTATTTTGCTTTGCTTGTTTGTGCAGCTTTTGCTTTACTTATTGAACTGTCTTTATCTCAACCCACGAGTTTTCTCATCCCACCGGGGGGGAGTGAGCTAGCGAGTGAGTGAGCGGTGCTTAGTTGCTGGCTGGCATTAAACCACGACATATTGTTAACTTAAAATTGAAAGCTGGATTTGCAGTACAGTCATCTTATTAAAATACACTGATTGGGGAAAAAAAATCAAACATCAATAAGTATTGAGTTATCTGATCAAGAAACACACAGAAATAAGGAATTTTCTTATTACTTTTGCATATTTTATTGTGAGGGTCCTTAAACGAATACTGAATCTTTTCCACCCAAAACAGGGACATGGAGTCCCTGTCTTTCAATCTATTACAGATTCCAGATTATTGTATGTACAGGTTAAGAAAGTGGAGGAGTAAAATCTTTACTCGGGCATGGGTAGTCATATGGACAAATTACTTATAGATGCATCAAATATATTATGGTATCAAGAAACTAATGCAGCTTGTANGCCTATAACAAAGTTATTCATATTAAAAGAATACAAGACTGAAATACATTAACAGGTGGTAATCTACTCCTCAACTGGAAATGTGTTATTTAATCCTTTTAATGAAAAAAACATGCGTAATAAAGATGTTCCTAATAATAAATTAGGAACAACTTATAGTAAAATTTTAGTAACTTTAATATATAAGGTAGTTTTGAAAACCAATAAATAACAAATACAGGAAAGGGAAGAAAATCACAAAATCTACAAAGTCTGTGAGGAAAGTACAGAGCTGCTAGTATTCATCTACAATGTCTCAAAGGACTGCAAAGAAACAAGTGTTGCTACCATCAGAGAAAGTGACTAGTTGCCACAGCATCTGCAAGAATTGTTGGAAATAAACTACTCCCCTGTGCTTAACAGGTGGCTAATCATTATCAGAAGCTCCTAATATCTCTAGTTTTTGCAATAATTGTTTAGTTTATTTTAGGCTTTCAGTTTTTATTTACACTTTAATTGACACAGTCAAGAGCTAAGTTACTGCTGTTACTGTGTGCTGCTTTTGGCTGGGGTAGAGTTAATTTTCTTCATAGTAGCCAGTATGGGGTTATGTTTTGGATTTGTGCTGAAAACAGTGTTCATAACACAGGGATGTTTTCGTTACTGCTGAGCAGTGCTTACATAGAGTCAAAGCCTTTTCTGCTGCTCACACCACCCCACCAGCGAGCAGGCTGGGGGGTGCACAAGAAGCCGGGAGGGGACACAGCCAGGATGGCTGACCCCAACTGACCAAAGGGATATCCCATATAATATGGCATCATGCTCAGCATATAAAGTTGNGAGTTTTCTCATCCCACCGGGGGGGAGTGAGCTAGCGAGTGAGTGAGCGGTGCTTAGTTGCTGGCTGGCATTAAACCACGACATATTGTTAACTTAAAATTGAAAGCTGGATTTGCAGTACAGTCATCTTATTAAAATACACTGATTGGGGAAAAAAAATCAAACATCAATAAGTATTGAGTTATCTGATCAAGAAACACACAGAAATAAGGAATTTTCTTATTACTTTTGCATATTTTATTGTGAGGGTCCTTAAACGAATACTGAATCTTTTCCACCCAAAACAGGGACATGGAGTCCCTGTCTTTCAATCTATTACAGATTCCAGATTATTGTATGTACAGGTTAAGAAAGTGGAGGAGTAAAATCTTTACTCGGGCATGGGTAGTCATATGGACAAATTACTTATAGATGCATCAAATATATTATGGTATCAAGAAACTAATGCAGCTTGTACTATGAATCCTTTATTAATTTTTAAATCATGGAAATAGAGAACCAGGGTAACAGGAAGGTAGGTATGCATACAGCTATTAATGAAGTGTCACAAAAATTGCTGTGCTTCCAGTGTTACCTGTTGTGCATATGGATGTTGTTAACTCATGATATAGAAGATGCTCCATCCGTAATTACATATGATAGATCAAAGCTGATCCCGGTTAATATGTTATGAATATGAGAGAACTTCTGATCACTTTTTGATGATGGTATCTCATCAGTAACTTTTTTTTTCCCAAAAAAAATTTGAGGTACTTCAGGACAAAATTCTACGGATGCTTTCTCATTCACTTTTTCAAGATTTAAAAATCTTTTTGCCATCCACTATTTAACAAACTAAACCAAACTAAATTAAAAATAACCAATGGCATCTGTTGAAAAACAAAATTTGGAGGACTGAGTACAAATCTCCAAGATATACTTGTATTCCGTGAAGATGAACAAATTGTGTATGAATGCACACCTAAACATTATTCGTATTAAATTTTTTAATTCCTTGTTTGAAATACTATAAATATAAACGTAGGAGGAATAGTTGAAAGATTTTTAGTGCTTCCATGAATTTAAATGTGCCACATATTATTTAGAACACATTTTTCATGTGACTTTGTTATGCAATGTCACCATATTTGTGAAAGCAAAGAGAATAATTTCTTATTTTATTTTGAAAGCTTAATTTAAATACATATTTTTAAAACTCTTCAAGGGTGAAAAGAAATCTTTGGTTTGATAAGAAACAATGTTAAATAATTTAAATGAATTTTAGAAATCAGTGTTTCATTAATGGTGTAGTTAAATAGTTAAAGTCACTTGTCTTTTGATTCTAAAGAATTGAATGTCTGTGCAAAAACTTTAGGGACAAATTTGAAAATGTGTGCACTTCTTGGATATTGACGAAATAAATGGAAACTTTTCTTTTAAACATAATAAAAATACAGTGCCCAAAAATGTTGTGCTTAATAGGAAGATAAAAAAGGATGCATACTAATGATATGCAGACTATGCAAGCATATATTTACCTTCACAAAATGGAGAGGATCCTTCAAACTGCAACTGTGCATTCAGTTTGCAGGTTAATATATCTTGTCCAACAAGGGTGAAACCAGGATGGCATTTGTACTTCACAAAATCTCCTGAAAAAGTTATTGACAAAGAAGTTAAACCCCAAAAAAACCTCAAACAGAAGTGTACCAAAATGTCAGGTGGAAGACGAAATATATTTATAGCTTAGTTTCATGCGAATTCAAGTGAAAACAGAAGAAAGAAAAGGAGATACTATTTTTTCACCTATTTCAAAGTCATCATCTTCTGTAAACAAATCTGCATGTGGAACTGTGGGTGGAGGCTGGCACTTCTTCAGCTGATAAGCTGCAAATTTAAGTGAAAAAAAAATTAAATACTGGTGTGTTAAGAATTATTTTACAGAAAATTCATTTCCCATCCACACTTCCCAAATTACCAAAGATGGACTGAACCTCATGGTCTCTCAGTTACATTTCCCAAGTTAAATGTCATGACATTACATATTATCTAAAAAAAAGTATTTTTTATCAGTATAGATAGTATACTACATTGCCTAGATAGTTATAGATCCATTGTAGGATTGGATGCAGTTGTGATGTTTATGAGGAGATTTTTGCAGCTACAAGGCTGCTGTCTCATGTGGCTGCCTTTGCATCATGTGATAGGGCTAATGGTTATAAATCACCGATTTCCTGGAAAATCTGTAGTTACCTGTCACATAGCTGACATGTCATATTCATTCTTAATTTAAGCATACTTGGAGTTAATCTTTCTCAGGATACAGGTATATACACTTTAAGAAGAAACAGCAGTAATAATAATAATAATAATAATAATAATAATAATANTTATGTACTCTTCAAACCCGTTTCAACAAATTGTGAGCAATCTCATAAGGAAGGTGACCAGTACAATGACTGACGTTTCTAAAATGGAGTAGAATGCCTACAACAGCTGAAGCAGCCATTTCTGGATAAAAAATTCAAACCAGACATTTAAGGTTGTGATCAAAGTGCACATACTATAGAAAAACTCCTCCTCATGCAACTAAATCACAGTCAAGAATAAAAATTCTCCTGGTAACTTGATAGTGCTATCCACTTGCCATTTTTTAGAAGTTAAAGAAACAAAATATTGGGAATCAGCCATTATCTTCCACATAAGCTTCTATAACCCATCACTGTAAAGGAATTGTACAAGGAGAAAAAAAAAACAAACCATGGAGAGTTTTTAATCCATGGAGAGTTTCAGGTTTTTTCATCCATAGAGATCTTCCAGGGACAGGGAGGAGAAACCATATATGTTTTCCTGTGTGCTTGTGTATTTGTATGGTGTTTCTGCTATATATATACACAAACACATATATGTAATTATTATTATATATACCTAATAGCACCAGTTTTTCTGGAGAACACCTGAGGAAAAAAAGCTTTGCAACCCACTTAGACACTTGTAACAACAAGTATCTAAGAAATACACACTAAGCAGGTTTCCAGCAATAACATTTTCCAAGAACTTAAATTGTACTTATATGCATGTCTAGTAAGGCCCTTGAGTTCACTGAACTAAGATATCTATCTCTACTATGTGAACTCAAAAAATGTGAATCCCTTCAATTTAGCCTCCAAGAAGCCCGATCTGCAGTGTTTTTTCAGCAGTGGCCCATGTCACTGCTTTGAATTCAATTAAAAGCATGGGCACTGTTCACATTGTCCACCCATGGGACGTTATGCAAGATATTATTATGCAAAATAAAGAAACAGTGCAAAGAAAAAGAAGCAGATTCATTCCTTTTTTCCCTTGCTGGGCTAATGCACTACATACTGTAATAGAGTATGTACCTTGCCTTTTTATCGTCTGAAGTCATCAACCTTGAAATACAGACTACATGCATATGTACCTTCAACTTAAGGCTGGAAAATGCTCTCACCGACCACTCCCTGTAGTCTGCTTCTCAGACACTATCTTGTTACATGGGAGATACATGTTTTCCATTGTCCTGGTTTCAGATGGGATAGAGTTAACTTTCTTCCTAATAGCTGGCATAGTGCTGTGGTTTGGATTTAGTATGAGAATAACATTGATAACACACTGATGTTTTAAGTTGTTGCTAAGTAGTGCTTACACTAGTCAAGGACTTCTCAGCTTCCCATGCTCTGCCAGGTGCACAAGAAACTGGGAGGGGGCACAGCCAGGACAGCTGACCCAAACTGACCAAAGGGCTATTCCATACCATATGACATCATGCTCAGTATATAAACTGGGGGCAGTTGGCTGGGGGGCAGTGATTGCTGCTCGGGGACTGGCTGGGCATCGGTCAGCGGGTGGTGAGCAATTGCATTATGCATCACTTGTTTTGTATATTCTTTTATCATTATTATTATTATTATTATTATTACTTTCTCTTCCTCTGCTGTCCTATTGAACTGCCTTTATCTCAACCCACGGGTTTTACTTTTTTTTCCTGATTCTCTCCCCCATCCCACTGGGGAAGGGGAGGGTGAGTGAGTGGCTGTGTGGTGCTTGGTTGCCAACTGGGGTTCAACCAGGACACCCATATGATGACTAAAGCCAGGTGCTTTAGTTTTTGCTTCTCAGATAAGTGCTTTAGGTTACCATGCATCACGCCCTTCTTTTATGAGAAAACCACAGACAAGAAAAACATTTCAGACTCTGAGTGCTAGTTTTGTAAAGACTTTCCCATGCAAATAGATACCTTCAGGTACTCTCTTTCTGTGGCATTTCCTCCTGTCCTTGTGAATTAATTCACCCTATCTTTTTGAATTACAGTCCAGAAGGCTAACAATCTTCCATTTAATATACATAATTTGGGTGAATTAGAATTAGAACTAGAATTCTAGAATGCCTCATTTGCATGTCCTGTAGCCCTGACTGTAACTTTGAACAAAGTATTTTGCTGGATATCAGGCTTAAAGCTGTTGTTCAACCCTCCCACACCATCCCATCAACCTTTTCGATCATGAGCCCTAGGATTAGTCAGATGGCGAAGAATTTTATTACAGAAGGTTAAAAGTAAGTTAACTAATAAATGGGCCAAAATAATTCAAAAAGTAAAAGCTTAATATTAGATATCTTAACATTAAAGATAGAACATAGTTTATTCACAGACACAAATGAACATTCTTAAGATTTTTTTTAATGCGTGATTTTAAAAAAACAATTTGTACTGTTATTTTAAAAAAAGTAGAAAACCCATGAATCATGGTAAATTTATTTAAGATCATTCAGTACATCACAAAGTTAAGAAATATTTTTAAATTTTGCTAATTGATTGTGGTAATTAGATGTTAATGACAAAGCAAACTGACCATGAAAATTGAGGACAAAGAATCCTCCTGTTGAAAAATCACTGTGAAATTTGAGGAGGACTTGATTGGTGGAACTGTAAGCTGTTTCCAGAGCTGTGTTCCCACTGAAAACTCCCAGCTGAGGTGAATTATGGTCAGGACCATCCCTAGGAAAGGAAATGTAAAAAATCAGCTGAAAGAATACTGTACTTAACATTTAAATTAAAAGCCTCTTTTCTCTGGAGAGCAGGTTAAATTTTTGTAAAAAATATTTTTCCTAATGATTCAAAATTAGTTTGTTTTCTTTTTATTTCTAGAAACACAGAATACTCTTTCTAACTTGAAATCCTAATATTTTTTGAGAGACCAGGAGTACCTTACGATAGCTTTTATGTTTCCATGGGCAAGAAATTTATTGGCTGACTGAGATTTTCTCTGTCTGTTCCTGCCAAAAATTCTCATGAACGCATCAGCTGAAAAAAAAAAAAATCTAAAAAACTCTTGTAATCTTATAATATTTCTACCATTTTTTGACCCAGATCCTGCAAGTCCTTACTCATGACTAACACATACAGAGGTGTGGAAGTTGCAAGTTAGTCTTGTCATTTAAATTCATTCCAAAGATTCAAAGGTATCTCCTAAGGAAAAAAAAGGAAAAAAAAAACAGAAAAAATATTTTGTGTTTCTGAACAGTAGGATAGACACCCAAAGAGAAATATACTCCAGTAACATCACGCTGCGTTCACTTTCAGTATCATGCAGAACATTCAGGCCTGAACAGGCAGAATAAATAAATAAACAAAATCCCCTGCTTTTATCACTGAAGAATTTTTTGAGCTCTGCAACAGTTTTTTCTGGTCTTTTTGTATATTACATGTAAGGAATCTAAACTGAATAAAAAAGCTTTTGTGATATGTATTTTAGAAGGCTAGAGATTATCTAGAAGCTCTCTGAAACTCTTAGCTTTTGACTTTTCACTGTCTTTAAATCAGAGGGATATTTGTTCACCTCAGTTGTATTGTTAAAAAGCCAAGCATTAACTAACTTTTGTCTAACTCAAACCTATCATGATAATCTGTTCATAAAAAGAAAAATCCACTGTACAGAAAAACTCTAGTTCAAGTTTTAAAAGAATATATGTCATGTATATAAATTGTACTTACAACTTGTATTTTTAAAAATGTAATTTACATTAATTATTTTTCTCTTGTACAGTTTTTCAGGATTATTCAGGCTTCCAATTTCTACTCTGGTATTAGTGACAACAAGAAAAAACAAACTATAAAACACTTGGCATAAAAATGTATTTTCTTCTTCCTGCTGCCATGAAAACAAGAGTGAAAGTGATGAATGTTGAATAGCAACTTGATAATTTACTTAGGTTTCATTTTAAAAGTCTGATTCCCAGAGGGAAAAAAAGAAGAAGAAGGAAAAAAAAAGCTTGCATATTAAGATTTGACTTTTCATACAGAAGTGAATGGTATATACATGAATGACTTAAACAAAATTACACTAAACAGCCTCCTCCCAGCAAATTCAGGAGCTATCTATTGCCGATACCTCAGCAAATATCTAAAGAAAGCATGCTTGTAGTTCACAGGCAATTGGGAACTGAGAGAAATAAGCTGTAAAACAGTTGTTTTAAAATCTTTATTGAAAGAATATAACAATTCAGGAATTCAGCCCATACTTCAGCCAAACATGTTCAAAAAACTGACACAATTTTAGGACTTAATTGCTTAGGCAAAAAGAGAAGTCATTGATACAATTAGATCTTTACCAGTGAAGGCTGTTTTATTATTATTTAACACGCCAGAGATGACAACTTATGATGCATTTTACACTTGGATTTATAGGTAATGCAAATACCAGAGGTAGCCAAATGGCAGTTCATAAACATTTATGCATCTCCTATAAAATGACTGGATTTTCCCTGTATTATGTGGACTTCAGTATTGCTGTCTGGAAAAAACTCACCCCAGACGGCAATAGGTACAGAAATAGTGGACCAGCTGGGACATGGGAGCAGCTGACTCACGCAGGAGTAAGTTGCATCCTATATTCTGTGCAAACTATCCTTTTGCTGAGCTATCTGTAGCATATATGAGAGAGAAGTCACTTTGCACGTTATGTCCGGTAAGGACCAGGGTTAGCCATGATGAAAAAGTATGTAACAACTTCAGCATCATCTATGCCTGCCCTTCAGTGCAGTCAATTCTTATGCAAGAATTTAGACAGCCCTGAGACCTCTTCCTCCAGCTGAAGACACAAATTGGGGGGTAGGAAATACAAGTTCAGAGGAGGGGAACATACAATATGAACCTTAAAGACATAGAGGTACAAGGGCTGAAATCCTGGCTGGAGAAATATAGAGAGTATGCCTATCAGCCATATTAAGATAGTAAGAAAATTTAAGAAAATCGTAATTAATGCCTAAATTAGTTAATGCCTAAAGATGTCAAAAAGTTTGGCCACAACTAACATATATTGCCTCATATGTTCATGGAACACATAATTCAACATAATGCAGATTATTTGATCACTTTGACCTCATGTAGCCTCACTTAGAAAACAGAGAGCTCAAAGAAGATCTGATTGATAACTGAGTTTGAGTTTCAAAGTACTTTTGAAACAATATTCTTAAAGAGTTCAGACAGTAATATATAATATTTTTTTCATATAATTGTAGAACTTGTTTTATGCTGTTCTTCAGCACATATGACAACCTAAAGAGCAATATTAAGCAAAAGCTGTAGCTTGGGACAGTGAGATTTGAAAAATCAATCAGAAAAAAAACACTTTTTTTGAAAAATTGCATACCAAACTGCAATGTAGTCATTCACAGGTTCAGTTTGGAGTAAGGTAAAGTTGATATAAATCCCATGGCCTGGAGGTACAATAATTAACCAAGTACAGTCCTTGGAATTTGGGTATTCATCTGGAAATCCAGGGGAATAAACTGTACCATTCTGAGCAGTTACATTATAGCCACAAGGAGCTGAAAAGAAAACAAAAGAAAAATTATTAGGAGAAACATATTTTTTCATGTTATAAATGGAATATCAAAATGCTCCCAAATTCTAGATTGTCTTGTCCTGTGGAGCTTTTAGGTCTTAAAGACAGCATTTTTCCTTGGTTGGTTGCTTCTCAGAGACAGAAAGTATTGATATTTCTAATAAATAATTTATCCTGATGTCTTCCAGATTTTATTTCTTAAAATCCATCAAAATCTACTGGGAATATTGCTTTTATACAGAATTCTTGAAACTAAGTTATGACACATTTAAAAAGGGGCATCATTTGCTTGTATTCAAGATTAAGAAACAAATAAACAAGCAAACAAAGCTTGCATGTCTCCATACAACTGAACCCTAACTGAACTGGAACACAATTCTGAAAAAAAAAAAAATGCTGGTTGTTCTTTCATTACCCCAAATACCATTAAACTTTATTTCTGACATTTTTTAGCCATGTTTAATGGGGTACTTCAATTGCAGTTTGTATCCTGATTATTCTTATGACAAGTAAAATGAAGACAGAGACAAATTAGCATACACTTGCTGAATGAAATCTGTAGGCAAATTCATGCCATAAAAAGGTGGTTGATTTAATTCAAGGGTAGCAAATATGTAATAATGTGCTCTCTTTTGAGTCTCAGTTTTGGGGAATTGACTGATTATGGATGCAAGCATAGATCTGAGTAGACCATTAGTGCAAACTAATGAGTCTCACTCATTAGATTGAGACCTTAGTCTCATCTGTGGGCACTCAGTCTAGCTCTGGAACTTTTCTCATTAGCTCTTACCATAAAGGTTATGTTATTATCATCAGGGTTCCTATGACTCTCCTTCAGACCCTCTTCATTTCTTTTTCACCTTTCAACAAGTGACAGAAAAGGGAAAAAGGAAAAGGGAAAAAGGAAAAGGGAAAAAGGAAAAGGGAAAAAGGAAGAAGGACGGAAAAATGCAGAAAGATGTCACATTTGCCATATGGTTTAAAGCTGCTATACCGTTGGGGTAGAAGGATCTTCTGGCTAGTTGACAAGTAACCCTTTTTGGAGGAAGCCTTTTAACAGTCACTGGATTTATAGGACAGGTTAAGGAGGCTTTAACCACTTCACTTTCTTCATCCGTATAGTACTAGCTAGCATGATGCATTTAGCACATCTTCCCGTCTTAGAACAGATCAGCATCTGCTCCTGAACTACAACCCTTTGGTGCCCAACAAAGGAAACGAGCTAAGGAAAATGAAGGGTTGGTTCTATCTGTCTGATATCTGCTTGCATGTACAGGCCAAGGGCAAGTGGCAATGTCTATCCGCTCTGATGGTTCTATGATGAAAATGTGACTTGAGGCCATTTTTTACTGTTCCCTAATCGCTTACATTTATGCCATGCTCAGATTGCCTGGTCTCAGAAATCTAGTTTGTTCTCTCCACAGTACTCCTTGTTTACAGCTAAAAGACTGCTTTGACAAGTATGCTTACTACATTGAAATACACTTCCTGACATTAATATAGTGACAAGTGGAAAATATTTTAAGTTATACTTAAGATATAGGATTTTTCTGATACAGTTTTATACTTAAATATTTTTTTTAGTTTATTAAGTTTTGACACATTTATTAATGTTGTCAATGATTGCATACTTTTTTTATTTTACCTCCACTATTTTCTAATACTCTACAAAGAATGCAAGTTGGTTATATCTCAGTAAAGATAGTCTAATTTTTCTTATATCATTGTTAGCCATGACAGATCAATAAATTGTCTCAGAAAAAAAAAGTGTCACAGATAACAAAATTCTAATAGAATATGCAACACACACAGCTGATACTGGGCTTTCTCCAAAGATCCTTAAAAATCACAGGAGACAGAAAATTAAACAGAAATAACAGGCTATATTTTACACAAGACAAAAACAGCTTTAGTTTGAATAAACAAATCACTCTAATGAAGTTATTATGTTGTACTTTGAATGACAGGTATGAAGAAACACAGATTTTTGAAATGGAAAAGCATATAACCAAGTCTTCTAAACTTTCAAATGCTAACAGTAGACCACATGCTGACTTACAAATGCATGAATACCATACTATGTCCTCCCATGCCCATCCATACCTAATTCCAGATAGAACATTGTGCATGGAAGGGCAGTA
>VYZW01033464.1:3819-27053 GCA_013401315.1 Balaeniceps rex
ATGGGCACAGCATGAAATACTACATACACTAAATACTACAGAGTATTTAACAACATCACACCCCCAACTGTACCAGTAGAGCTGGAAAGTGCCTTGGATGCGTAACGGCCAAGATGTGCAGAGACCTTAGCACACGCCACCTTAGCCTGGTTTGGGTACATCAGTCTTTGTATGGTCATGGAACAAGGAGGACTCTTTGCTTCTTAAAGCCAAGTGCATTCATGCCACCTTCTTAACAATAGAAAAGTTCGTTGTGTTTTTTTAGTTTCCGTAAGTGGAACAAATGGCAACACAGCAGAATTACAGTGTTTTCCCCCAAATGGCAACACAGCAGAATTACAGTGTTTTCCCCCTTCACCTTCTTAATTTTATTGGCTAACTACCTGCTTAGGCTTAGGATAAAGTTTATAGGTGGAGCTCCTCTATAACTCAGCCTGGAGCGCTCCCAGTTTCCAGTGAAACACCGAGATGCCTGAGTGCCAGCACTCACACTCTTCCCTCCTGCAGCCAAGCTCTGCCACAACCAACTCAGGCAATTAGCAAAGAAGAGCGCCTCAGCCCAAATTAAAAAGTTTTCTTAGTACTATCTGTTACTATTCACCAACATTAAAAAAATTGCTTTTCATATATATCTTCAAATAAATTGCAAAAATACTCTGTTCTAGCCTGGAAACTGAACTGTGCGTGTCCACAGGTATGTTGCCACTTACTAGCAATATTGCTAAAGCTTTATATCTGCTACCACGGGCACATACAGTTATGTGCACATAATATTTTAGAGGGTAAACTCCTGAAATTGTAGCGCGACTTGGAACATACCTCTGCATTCCAAGACATCAGACCAAGATTTTTTTCTACTGTAACAAAACTTACTCTCACTTTTTCACATCTCTGCCACCACTTAAGTTACAATGAAACTACAATGAAGACTGCTCCCTGTAAGTGCAACAAGTTCTTCATGATGTCGGGAGAAAGACAGCATTAGAGTAATTGATTTCTTTCATGGATTGGAAGAGTGTTTTCAATATATTTTGATTTTTCTCAAGCGATTCCCCCTTTCTATTTGATTGTACCTGTACTAGATACAAGTGGCAGACACCATTTAAAAGGAAAAGCAGGGGGTGGGGGGCCTGTAATTGTCTTTATTCTGCTCTGTTGCCATCTCTTCCACCTATGGAAGAAAAAAACCTTTTATTTCATTATTAAAAAGGTTGCAGAAGTACAATTGATTTTGTTAAGAAGCAAAGACTCATTATCGTTCCAAAGACTGGAACTGTGCTCATTCCCTTGGACTCCCTACATAACAAAGAAATAAAATTTAACCCAGCAATTCCTCCACCAGCAAAATTAGTTGTAGCTAAAGGAGATCATCCTTTAGAAAGACTTCAAACTGAGTTAAAGTCCTTAGCCAATGAAGAATTTTCTATGACTCCTGGAAATTTGCCCCAATAGTTAATTACTGCCATTGTTTAAAATCACCATTTTATTACCAGATTGAGAAATATTTGCCCAGGTATTTTTTCATAGAGCTAGATATAATTACGTTATTAAGCATTTGTCCATATTTTTCAAATGAGAACTGGGATATTAAGTATATCATCAAAACTACAGAAGCAACATGGAAAAATGAAGTGATAAAAAAACCCCTCAAACTAAGCATATCAGTTCTCTATCATGGAATACAAAACCTGATTTTAGTAGCATTATCTATCCAGCTATTCACAAATTACTGCCTCCATTTTGGAAAAGCGATTTTTTTGCAAATGCTTGCACTTAAAAGTGCAGGAAATATTTAAATATTTTTTATTAAAGTGAAGACAGATTGCTTTGTAAAATTGTCTCCAAAGATATTTGGCCAAGTAAGAAAATAAGCCTTTGTCCCACAAAACAGAAGACACTTAAAATTGTGCCTGTGAATAGAGTACTTCACTGTTGTTCTTAAGTGAAGTCAATGGTATTAGTCTTTTGAAATTATAGAAATAGCTTCATATTAAGCCAGCAAATGTGACTGACCACAAAAACAGTTATTAATGGGATTTCTTCTAGACATAGAGCAGTCTGTTTTGAGAACCAAACCCAGAAAACTACTGGTAATGGAACTGAAAAGGGTCTTTCAGAAAACAGTTTAAAATACTCCTGTCTTTCTGCATCCATGACACTGCAGTTCCAGGCAGAGGAAAACACAGCTTTGACAATCCCTAGTGGCAGCCATGACATGACCAGGGTTGGATCCAGAGCTACTACTCCTTGCGCCAAAAGATCCCAGCAGATACCTCCAACTTCTCTATTACCTGTAGAAAAGGAACCAGCTGCCACTGAAGGGGCAATGTGACTCATTGACAGCAACTTTTTCCTACACCTTCTGAGACACATGCCATCGATACTAAAATAATAAAGTAGGATGAAGGCAAGAGACATATTTCATCTCCAACGTAATGTTATGGGCAGATAACTGAATTTTTATGTTCTTCCAACTATTTCAAACATTTTTCCACAAAAATAGTTTGAGCCTACAGTTAGTGAAAAAAAAAAAACAAACGCCTTGATTCTTCACAAAAATCCCCAAATAGGATATTCTTCTCACCACTTTGTGTGCATTTTTTTTTACCCCATCAGGTTTTATGTTCATTTTGAAACATCTGAAATGTAGTTGAAAGCCTTTGGTACCAGAAACAATTTTGTTCTGGTAACAAACTTTGTTCTAAAATGTAAAGAGTGGGCAGAAGTAAACCTTCTCTGGTTAGTGAGCATTAAGAGCATTACAGAAACATCTAAGAATCTTGCAGGTATGGGAAAAAGCAGAGATACCAGGGACCACACTAGGACCATGGCTGCTGTGTGATTAATTACTCATAAAGACTGAAAAGACAGGAGCGGATGAAGACTACAACCGAGATGGAAGAAGCTAAAATACTCAAACCTGGTAGGGAACCTGATAACACAATTCTGCATGAAGTTACACTCATGCCTCACTGCACTCTGTGCTCAATTCCAGCACTGTTGGGGTTTTTTATTGTTGTAGATTTTATTCTACACTCTAATTATAATGAATAAGGTAATGATTAATGCTACAAAGCAAAGACTGATGGTCAGTGCTGACACAACGTCAGCATGTGAATCCCTAAATCTGTCAATGAGGGACACGGTAAGATACAAGTGATTGAACAGACTGAAGTAATAAGAATATACTAAAACTAAAAAATGGGATTCAGAACCAAAACCTGTGATACTACACAGATTTATCACACTGGACTTTTGAACAGCTAACTTGTAAGACCTTCTCATGGCTCATCTCTATTCCATAGGAGGTTCATCAAAATGGTTGGGGAGATTTTCATATATGCTGCAGGATCTATATTTCATTGCATGCGTTTCACAGGATATTGGTAAGTAACAGTTCAGGAACTAGTACTATATTTGGGGTAAGAAGACTCATTTTGACAGAGTTTACTTAAGGCCAGACTTTGTACACCATCTCTTAACAGCCCCAAAAGATGAGTGTCCTATCACCAAAATACTAATTTCTTTTACTAAAGCCTTTGTGATTCTTCAAATTAATTTTATGTCTTATCCCCAAATTTACACAGGCTTCATCCCATTCTATCCCATTCTTTTCCAGGACATTTTCCTGGATGCTAATCAGCATCTCTATTCCCTTTTATTCTTAGGTCACTAGAGTGATTCTTGAATAAAAGCTGCTTTCAGGTTGTGCAACTCTAGAACAGTTTTATAATTTCTCTACACTGGTGGCTACTTTTTCCTGAAATTCCTGAATCACAATTGATGTTTTTATCTTGTTTCATTCATTTATAGGCTCTAAACTGTTCAATCTCTTCAGAATATGTCTCAACCTGAAATAAAAGTCAATATTGTCTAAATATCTGTTGCAGACAGCTATGAGCTATGAAGATGTATGTTAGGAAAATTAATGAAACTATACGTAATGGTCTGAAAATCACATCCCAGAAAAACCCTGTAAAATCTTGCATTTTTATTGGCATCTCAACAAAATTTAGCAGCTCACTGAAATCTTAAAAAGAACCACTACAGCCAGATAATTATATGGCTCTTCACTACAATAAAAAAAAACCTCGGTACCATGCCTATTGAAAAAGATTGAAATCCTTCCTTCAACTCTAAGTGACACTAGATCAAGCACAATTTGGAAAAAAAGTCATACAACTCGCAATGTTACACACCTTTTCATTCCTCCCCGTGAGATGGACTCAGCGGAGGGCTCTCATTACAACTCTGCTTAAAGCAGAAACTACCAACCTTCGCTTTCTCCAGCTGTTAATCTAAGTTGACCCACCAAAACCTTTTCACAGATGACCATCCCTCCAGGCTGATAATGTACCAGTGAATTCTCAGAAAGCAGCGACAACTAGGATATAAGCTCAGCTATGAACTCATGCCCCAGCATTTCAGACTGGGGTTTGCATGTATGTCATATGCTGAAAGAGCTCTCTCTGAGACACATTGGAGAGAAAAAAGCAGTGACTCTTGAAGATCAGTAAGCACTCTGGAAATGTTTCTTCAGTTCAGAAACTTTGCTTGCTTTGTCACCTATTCCATTTATTTTAATGCCTTTAATAATGCTGTGAAATGCAGTCTCTCACATGTCATGTTAGCTCTCAGAGAAAATCTAACAGCTCTAAAAGTAGCACATGAAAAGTCTGTAGCCTGTAGCCTGTAGCCTGTAGCCTGTAGCTCTCTCCCCTCCATCTAGACTTCCCTTCCTCTCAGATCAAGCTGTAAACTCTGGGGAGCCCTGTTTGTCCAGTGCCCCAGAGCAACATCCCAGCCCTCAGCACCAGCCTTCCAGAAATAGCAAAACCCCTTTAAAATACTGCTCTTCCTCCAGGTCTATGGTATGCTTCAATTTCTCAAGCTATACCTTTCCACAGCCAGCACATCCTGCAGTTATTACTTTGGTATTCTTTAATGTCATCAGCATTTAAAAGCATTTTTGAGTAATGCAGCAGTTTGCAAGATGCATGTGTCATTTCAATGGCTTGTAACAAGGGAGTCAGGAACTGTTGTAGGTCCTGGGAAAAACAACATGAATATTCATCCTCCCTTCCTCCTCACTGCCCCCCACTATGCATCCCACCATTCCCCATCCCACACCCTACCCTTTCCAGTTACCAGAGGCGCCTCGAGTCACCACCACGGGCACCAAGGTGACTGGCTGGATCACACCAGGGAAACTGTCCTAGCCACTGTGTCAGCAGTGGGCTCTGCAGATTGCTCTCATTAGCTGACTATGAATACTGA
This sequence comes from Balaeniceps rex, assembly GCA_013401315.1. NCBI lineage: Eukaryota > Metazoa > Chordata > Aves > Pelecaniformes > Balaenicipitidae > Balaeniceps > Balaeniceps rex. The sequence goes on from VYZW01033464.1 coordinate 9,097, forward strand.
TACGCTTCTAGTGGAGGGGATGGCTGTATTTATACAGCGCACACTGGGAAACTGTCATAAACCAAAAGTCATGTTTACATAGCACCAAACGCCAGCTAAGGCTGCCTGTATTTCCTCAGCAACAAAAACCAGACGGGACAGTGGCCACGCAACACACAAGCAAGGAATCACCTTGAGAGTTTATGCATCTGTGCGCAGAGAGCACCATACAACCAGTGCATAGAGGTAACCAAAAATACTACTTATGAAACAATCGGACTTAGATATTTAGGCACTCCGGGTTTTTGTAAGTCACCAGCAAGGGGCTAGCCCTGCTTCTGCAACATTTGCAGTGACAGAAAATTCCTCTGCAGTCCTTAAAGGCCCAAAATGTGCACAATAAAACATATTTCGTAACTGCAGAACTCTGACCTACCTTGAGGCTGTTTTTCAGGAGCAGGTCGTTTGTGACTACACAAGTTTGCACTGGCGATCTGTTAGTGCTGTACATGATTCTAGGTCTTTTTTAAGACAATATTATCAGTTTGTTAACTGAGGAGAAGAAATTTTGTGGGAGGAGGACATCTAGTGATATGATATATATTTACATGTTTAGCTGTTTCCATGCACAGCTGAGCTAGCGAGCTAGTGAGTTACAGAGGATTTGAAGAGTATTAAAAGTGTGCAGGTGTGCAGCTTGCTTTGCTAGAAAACAGTAGACCTGGGGCTTTGATAGGACAGCATCCAAAACAACAGCAGCAATTTAACCACATAATTCTGAAATCAACCTTTTTGAAATTAAATGTTGCAAAGATTTAGTGATTATTGCCACACTTCTCACATACAATGATGCCATCTCCAAATCTGGATTTATACTGGCACTAATCACCACCTACACAATTCATGCAGAATGACCATTAAAATAATGATAAATTTAGTGGCAAAAGCTTCCCATTGAACTACACAGATGCTCAGCGTAGCAGCAACTCTGAAATATAGTGATAGTGCTCTTTTAAAATTCTTTTTTAAATATTTTTTTTAATTCTTCTGAAAGCAAGAATTATTACACCTCAAACTGATAAAAATCAGCATAGTTATTCTGCATTGTAACTCACCTGAACTAAGGTTTTATCAGTGAAACACTGGAAATTCAAAACTATAGACAGACAAATACAATAACAATCATAATAGTCATTGTTAGTACATGCTCATGTGTCACCAATGTAAAACAAATATCAGTATCAAAGTCATGTGAAACCATTATACCATTTATACCATTTCCAGAGTGATATCAAAATATCCCTTTCATATTTTTCAGAATAAACCAAAGTTATTATAGTAAAATAATAAAATACTTCAGGAAAAGAGTCAGTTAACAATTTACAAGAAAAAAAATACATTACTGAAAATGTTGGTTAAACAAATACCGATATATTTTTATAGCCATAGAGAAAGTTTAAAAAGACATACATCTGCTTATATATACTTCTCCATTGTTTTGTAATTTAGGGGCTAAAACTAGCTGCACCAGTAAATCTATAGGTGCATCTTGAACATTCTGGTTTTTCTATTGTACTAGCAGTATGAATAGCATGTCCCATAAAATCCACTCCCATGCCTGATACAGAAGGATTATCTTTGAAGGATATTGCCAAAAATGCACTTGCACTGTGGAGAAAACAAGAGTTGTTCATCAAGATCGCTCCCTTCAATGAGATGTATAACAAAGAAAACACCAATAGCTGAGATAGCTTCTGATTTCAGCTTTTGTATGTGTATGCATGGGACAATACCTCCATAATTCGTGTTAGTAGCATTACAGAAAGAAATTACGGTGAAAAAAGTAATCAGAACACCATATTTAGGAAACATTTCCTGGAAAAGCCACACCATAGCAGAAATACCAGAACATCTGGGTAGCTGTGCTGCACTGCATGTTGCTACTAGCAAACACCTCCCTAGCTTGGGGATCACCACCTCATACTCTGTTTTGTAGGGCAGACACATTCTCAGGGTCTTGCCCAATTTCACTCGGGAAGCTCATGACTGAATAGGAAATAATGAGATAACCACTGACTCTGGCCAGCCCCTTTATAGTAAGCTGGATTTCTTGTGCACAACTTCAATTTGGGAAAAAATCCCTGCTAATGGCCTAGAGTTCTTTGTGAATGTGTTTGCACTAAACTGACAACTGTCCTGGTTGCAGTTTTGTATCTGTGCTACAGGCAAATACCAATATAAGCAAACCTCAAAGTCACGGGGCACATCCAGAAGGATTAAAACATTTGTTCAAATAATATTAAGTTATCACATCCCTGACTCTGGATTGAAACCCAACCATTTGTACTAGAACAAAATCCAAACTCAAAATGGACTTTTTTTAAGGATAACTTATATTGGCAAGTCCCATACAGTATGAACATTATAAACCTAGGTATTCATGGATAATATCGGAAGTAATAAAAAGTCCTATCAAGGCAAGAAATTACCTGCTATTTACTTTGATATTTAGCTGATTATTGCTATAGCTCCGGACTCATATGGAAGACAGTTCTCAGTATTTCAATACCAACTAACATTTCTGATAAGCAGAACATGTGGGTGCACTGCTTCAGTCTTCTTCATAAGAATCATAAGCTGGTGGAATATTCCTCAGGTGTTTTCCAAAACCTCTTAGAAAATCTGTGTAGTAACCACAGTACTGAAACTACTGTGGTTTTTGTGCCAATAATTCTTGTGGGTTTTGTGCAAATAATTCTTGTGGGTTTTGTGCAAATAATTCTATATCGCCTGATGCAGCTGTGAAAAGCTTTGTTATCCATTGAACTAGACCCCCCCCCCCGCTTATTCATTTCAATTCTTTCCCTTGCTTCCTCTGTTTCCATTATTCACACACTTTATACACCTTCCTTTGAGGCTCTGAAGGTGCTGACCCAGAACTGGGAACAGAAGATTTGTGGGAAGGCAAGTCCTAACGGTGCTGAGCTGGTTAGATTGCACAGGGTAGGACACAGCAGAGCACAAAACTGATACTGTATGGTAGTATTAATGACTGAATTTGTGAATCAGTTTGTACTGCATACATTTACCATGATGAAAAAACAAATTAGGGTTTCAACAAGAAGATATGGCAATGTGAAAACTTTAGAGGTTTTGGACAATACAGTGAATAAATACAAAGTAGTTTGCTTTTCAACATGTTATTTATCAAATTTTTTACTGTTTTTAATTACTGTCTTCATATCATAATAGAATATCTTCTACTTCCGCTAATAGCAAAATATTAACTGGAACAGAAATATTTCTTGTACTTTATTCCAAGTCATACACTGAAAGAATTAGGAAATACCTCTTCAGTAGAAATAAAGTCAGATAAAAAGGAAACCCTTCTTTTATCCCATTGCAGACCCCAAAGCAAGTGTTTTTCTCAATTTATGCTACTGGAATTTATTAGCCTAGAGACTGTCTGAACACATCCTTAAGGAAATCAATTGAATTCTGTACTATTGCCTATTGTTGCATTTCCTCAATAATTAATACTGGTATACAAAGCATATGACCATTTTAGAGAGAGAAAATTACTCTAAATTTAGTCTAAAAGACTAAAATTCTTTAATTTTAGCTGATATAGTCCACTGAAGCTGGCAGCAGCAAGAATACTGAGCAACTTTTTAAGGAAAAGTAACACTGGGTGCCTTTCGGTCTTACTACTATAAATTGTCCTTAAACTCCATTGATTATTGAAATAAAAATTTCATTTCCCTTACACATTGACAATTTCTTTCAGGGAGAGGGGAAGTTTCTTTGTCATGCAGAAAATTTTTATTCCAAAGTTTTCTAAACAAAATTGGCATTGACATTGCTGTGATTATTACAGTCAAGCATCTGATTTTTAATATTTTCAATCTGACAGATTTATTTCTTCTCAAACAAAAAAAAATCCTTCTTAGAATAAAAATATATGGCTTCCTTATATTTTCTGGTTCTGAAAATTACCAGGTGCCAAGCTGTGAACATAAGGAAATTGAAGACCCTTGAGGGTGACCTTAAGAACCACAAAGGTGGGGAATTGTGATATAGTGGTTTAGGCAATTTCATTGCAGCTGCTTGGCGCTAGAAAAATGAGAAATGGGTTTTCTATTACTAAATATAATGAATTCCTTTTCTGTCCTGTCACAAATTGTCAAACTTCATTAATGAGAAGAAAGATGTGGTGCATACATATATAAAGGGTGATATGAATATACATATTTAAAATGGAGAAATGCTGCATATTGCTACAGAAGGATTCTTTCTCTATATCAGATATTGCATAATTCTTTTTAAATAAGATATTTCAAAATTAGCCAACATAGCAATGTAACACAACTTCTATATCTTCAAAGCAATTTACTATTATTTGCAAAAAATAGCTACATGTTTTTCAGGTGCATAGATGCAGCTCGGTGGCTGTATTTCAGAATAATAGTTAAACCACATTTAACTTTAAAGCTGTGGGTATCCAATGGAACAAGGCGACTGCTTTTAGTTAGAATTAGGTTTAAATATCTTGGTGAATCAGGGTGTAAAATACATCATCATTTAATAATAAAAAGACTTGCACTTTTAACTGTCTTTGCAATTACATTAAATTTAGCATGGCTTAGTTTGATTTTGAGGACAGCAATGTCTGTCTTTTATTCTTTTATGCAACATATGAATAAATGTACTGTAAATAAGAAATGCTCAGATTTCACTTGATAATCACTGTAAAATACTCATAAATAACATTTAATTTGGAGTTATGACAGTAATGAAACTGAAGGGACCCACCTCATGCAAATTTTGATTTATCCCCAGCCTTAAGCCTAGACTTTTGCTAGTCAGACTATTCTGGGGATGCAGGAGATGACTGGAGTCATCCAGGATCCTACATTGCATATTCCATAGAGTTCTATTAACTGAGCAGATACCCTGAGGGACAATATGAGCTTACGCATATCTTACAGGCAGGATGAGTTCCCCTGCGACCCACAACCCTTTCTGGCACAGGACCGAACTTACATTTCACAGCTCTGTTGAGAACAAATTATATCTAACGATGGATTTCTTCTGTACAAAACTGTACCAAAAAAAGGGATGCTGGAAGTCATTGAGCAACTTGAACACATCTAATGTCATAGGAGAAAAAATGCTTCATAGTAATTCAAAATATCCTACTGATAGGAAACCTGAAACTGCAAGCTCTGAACCAGAGGCAGCAGAGAAGTCTGACCATCTGGAAAAGAGGTTTTCTTTATTCTTCACTGGGGTAGATCAACATAGCTCATTTGCAGTATGTACTCAGAAACCCTGCAGCCCCAGGTCTTGTATCACTGTATTCTGGTCACGTCCTCTCCTCCAATAGACCCTGCTCACAAAGTACCAGCTCTTGAGGTGCACTGAAAGTATCTGAAAGTGAGGACTTTTTTCTTTCTGAGCTGTTCTGCAATCACAGACTCCACAGGAGGTTGTGTCCCTGTATCTAACCTCTTTACTCACTACCCAAATCCTCCACAACATTAATTAGATTGATGCTGTATTAGAAAGGATTTTTTTTCTCGGCTTCTCTGCAGTTGCCTCAGAAGTGTCAAAGCTACATCAAACCTGATCACTGGATGTGCTCCATGGCCTCCCTCAGGGCTTCTGAGGTCCATCTGTCCTCAGCCTACACATCCAACCTTTCTTCCAGTGGAAACCAAGGCAGAACAGACACGGCAGGGCGTTGATCAAATGCACCCAGCTGTTAGTTGTGTGCAAAGTCAGCGCAGCAGCCTTCCGGTTTAAACACAGCCAAAGGGTTTTTGCAAATTACTTATCCCTCAGAAATTTTGCTCTAGTACTTTTCCCTCTGTTATATGCTTAGAGCATTGCTCTGTCCCATTTATGCAGGACATGCTCGTTTCTGCTGCTTATCAATCCTGAATTTAGCAATCCTGAACTCAGGAATCCTGAACTTGAGAGACAGTCTAGAAAATCTAGTAAAGTTTTAAGTTCTGGAAATTAAAACAGAAACAGAATACTTGCATGCAGTAATAAATAGGAAATCTAAATTTTAGTTCTGCAGAGAAAGATTATTCCATCTTCCTGAAGTATGCAGGAGTCCATTGCTGTTCGTGCCCACACTCCACCTTATAATGCTCTTTAAAGCAAAGCAGGCTTAATTATCTAGATAAATGTGAATTATGTTAGAGTGTGTATAATGTCAGGTATTTGTCACACATGGCTAGCCATATTGGAGACATCACACAAACAAATGCAGTTACACAGGCCTGAGAAAGGGAAGACCCCCCCAGCAAATCCACTTGAAGTCACCAGTAACTCTTAAAATTAACAGAATTAAAAAGTAGCGAAATCAGGATCTGTTAAAGGTAAAGGATTTGTTCTTAGAGTGAATGTCCTTAGGAAACCAAAGATGTCTCACTATTAATTTTTAAGAGTGGTTGTTGTTTGGTCCTTCTGGTTTTCATATACTCATGAAACTGGAATGAGTCTTTTTAACTGGAGATACCAGCTGAAATTCTCACCTGGTGCAATACCACAAAAAGCAGTCACATTTAAACATTACTACCTATCAATATCAGGCGAATTAGATCCACTTACATTACGATTATAGAGCAGTAGTACAGCAACTGTCTTGCATGCAGTTGTGCGCATACAAACAGAAGCGTCGGCAGCCGTTGTCAGCGGCAGTTATTTTCAGCCGTGTCTCAGTGTGACCGGTAGAGTCCTCTAGTGGAGAAAGAGCAGCAAGGCTCCAATTTCTTCCGAAACCATGGAATTGGATAGACTCAGTTTTTTAAAGCTGATCTGCTAATCCATCAGCGCTCTAAACAGATCACTGCTTTTTAGCATAACGAGTGCAAAAGAGCAGTGAAGGAGAAACACCAGGTGATAAGCAGAAGTCGGCAGCTTGTACTGAGCAGGATGGAAGTCCGCTGGTGGTACACCCATGCGTGCAAGGTGGATCTCCCCAGCAGCTGGGCTCAGATGCTCAGTCTGCTTGGTAGCTGGCCCCTGGATCCCAGTCTCCCCACGTTGTTGGCACCTGGACATATGAGACCCCAAGGCCACAGCCCTGCTCCAGTTGCTGGCACAGACCATTTCACCAGCACGCACGCGTGTGCATGCGCAGACACCCAGAGCTGTCCAGGACTGCCCTGGTCCTGCAGTAGCCACACACATGCATTAGGGTCTCGTCTCTAGGGACCTGCAGACCCTATGGTCTCTCCAGCAGCTGGCTGGGACTCTCCTGCTCCCCAGTAGCCCACTCCACTGTGGTCTCACCTTTAGAGACACCCACAGCTCCCAGGCCATTTCATCTACTCCCTGGCTGGTCATGCTTGATCTGTGCTAGTGCTCACACACTCACTTGCACATCCATACTCACTCCAGCCACTGGCACCAGGGGAACACACATTCCTGTGGCCCGTGGTCCTGTTTCAGGGGCTGGCATTTGGTTTCAGTTACTCTGGTTTCTCCAGTGGCTGGCACCCAGGCACAGGGCCAACTCTGACCCGTGGTCTGACTCCAGTCGCTGCCACCCAGACTCACCCTGCCACTCCCCTCCCCTCCGAATGGAGAGTCCCTCGTCCAGGAAAAGCGTTAGAAAGGGATTTAGTAAGAAGACAGGACAGACTGCACTGATCAGGTGCAGGGCATGGACAGACAAGAGTACATGCAACCAGACCTTTTATTCCCCTATGCCTCTGTTTTCCCCACACTTGTTCCTCCCCAAATCATCCCCTTTCCTCACCTTTGGTTTCCCTCTAAGCATCCCATAATAAGTCCTGTGCAATCCCAAAATGCTCTTGCCTTGCATCCCATAATACACATCCCATTTCCCTAGGCAGCAACATCCCTCAGTCCAAAAGGTGCTCCAGGGTTGACTCATCGTGATGGGTGTCACACCTGGGACACTGGGCCTGAGGCTCTCCTGGGACAGCCCTGGGAGGGACCAGACAGGGTGTCCCCTTCCTCTGAATCCACAGTTTGGGTTCCTGTCTGCCTTTGTGTATCCCTGTGCTCATCTGGGCTTGTGGAGATGGACCTTTGATGGGCTGATGGCTCCTGTGATGGGCCTGGGAGCAACCTGGCAGGGTATTATTTGGGCTCTCCCCACCAACCATTGTCTCCCTCTGCTCCTTTGTGGGTGTGCACAGGAGCTTTTATTGCATAACCTAAAGGACAACACATTTATACTTTGATTGTATTTAGAATGACTTATAAATATAATGTCTCATTAAAGTCCTTTTTCAGAAATATCAGAATAGATGTTAGAATTTCCTTCACATTTTTCAAAAATGTCTACATTAAAGTCAAATAAAAGTTCATGTTCAATTTCTTAATCTATTCAGTGAATTTTAATGAATCGGCTTTCCAGTTAGAGTATACTTTTCCAGTTATACAAAACCAAATAAAAGAAAGAAAGACCATAGACATTTCTCTACTACTACACTAAACGTGTATCTTGGTATTCTTAGAAAGTAGAGAGCTTTCTAGGAATAGGCATATATTTATGCATACTTGTGTTATGCACTATGCTCCTATGAACAGCTCAAAGGTCATCTCTGAACAATCTTACAGACTATATCTTCCACTTGGAAACAGAAGCAGAGTGAGAAATAACATTGCTTTATGAAGAGAACAGAACATGTTGGGACAGCCTGAAGCAATAAACTCCCCTCCCGCCTGTAAATAACAATGGTGCCGACATAGTAATAACTGTTAAAAACATTAACATGAGAATGTACAGAACAGTTTTGCATAAGATTCAAAGGCAACAAGTCAATAAACAATTTACACTGCTACACTTATTTAAATTGTATTTCATGTTTCCTAGGGACACAACATGGGTAACACTTACTGACAGATGACAGATTGTCTCCACAGAGCTGTGGAAACAATGTTCTGCAAAATACTGTTCACTACAGCAAAATTAGTGCTTAAGGTGAAAACCAATGAGCACTTTTTCTTTTTGCCAAATTTCTTATGTTAAACAAACCCAGTCCAACATAGTTAAAAATGAAGGAAGTAGTGTAAATGCAGAATTATAAATATTAAAGAAATTTTGTATCAAATAGTGTGCCAAAAGGACAAGCACAGAAGACTGATTTTATTTTCTGTGGATTTTCATAGTAATAAAAATTTAAGTTTTTTCATCAAAGTATGACATAACCCTGGGATATCACAAATAACAGTTCTATACTATAGAAATTGCATCACATAAATAATAAACTACTGCACTCAGAACTGCCAGGCTGTAGCTCATTTTAGCTGGTATGATAAAGAAACCTATGGAGACTTCTAACAGAATGGGATCTTACTAACAGTTAAATGTTGCACAGACCTTATCCCAGATTTTTTTTTTTGAAATTGTTATTACAGAGTGGTGTATTTCACTGACCAATTCTCACAAACTCACCCCCAGATTACCTTCAGACTCCATAACAGCTTTCCTCCACTGTCTTACCTGAGCATGGGGGACTTCTTCGAGACCTGGTGTTATTTCAGCTGACCCAACAGGTGGATGTTCTTAGCTGCACCAAGAGTATAAAATCATCTTTTACGAGTCAGAGGCAGTGAGTGGGCAGAAGTAAAATAGTTTCTTATAGGAATAGTCAGCCTCTGGAGCAACAAGATTGATGGTTGGTATTAACAGTAAAGATAAACCCAAGGCAGGGTGCCAAGCATTATACAACTTGCATGACATGCATTTGGTAGCTCTGTCCCAAAGGCCACCTGAGATCTCATATATCTTGCTGTGCTGTGGCTAGACAGCTGCAGTTTTTCTCTTACCACACACACCCAATGGGCAGAGGTTTTGAACAGGTAATATTTTGTATTTGTTTGCTTGCATTGTCCCACAAAAGAAGCCCAGGAGGCAATCAAAATTTCTGGCTGGGAGACATCCAACCTGAAGTGGAGAGAGAATGGGGAGAAACTGGTAAAACTGATGAAAACATCCCAGGTTTACCTAGGCTACCACAGGCTAATGAATATTTAAGAGAGCAGGCAGAAGCGTTGTATTCCTTCAATACCAGGTATATGCATTAAACAGCCTATTCTAGTAGGTGAATCTGCAAGACCTTAAGGTTGGGCAGGCATTGCAGTTTGTTTTTAAAAATTAGTGTTATACCATTCAGGAATAATTGAGAGTCCTAACTGTATTTATTTTCTGTGGTCCTAAAACACAACCTGTCCCTGAGAAGCCTGGTGCTAGGCAACTTCTTTTTAATTGCCTCCTGATAATGAATTATGCTCACCTGAGGAGACAGCAAACAATTCTTTGTTGTTGGTCACGACAAAACCAGTCGTAGCTTACATGCTGAGTATTGAATTCATATGACATACTCTTCACAACTGATTTACAGGATAAACAAGCACATGGAACACACAGTAAGTTTATAAAAAAATTAATAAAAGAGTCAACTTGTCTCACTGCTTGGAGCCCTTCACAAAGAAGAAAAAGCCTGAAATATGCAATAAAGTTACTACAAAATGCATCACACGGACATACATGTACCGAATTATATGTTTGTATTATCACAGTACTTCAGTAAACCCTAATCATGAACCATGACAAGCCACTTCAATCATTTTAAGTGAAAAAAATTACACTCTTCCAGTGTAATTACCCTGAGAAACGTCTCAGATGCAGAATGCAACAAGTGCTTATAAGCATCTTCCCCACAGCTTAAATTATAGGAGTATAATTTTGCTGCACTTATAAAATGATGTTGACCTAGTTCTTAGAAGTCAAATATGAAAATGGTGAGGAAGTGGATTATGGTATGTACAAGAAACCGTGGGCAACTGAGCCAGCCCTCAAGAATTTCTGATTATTCTGTATCTGAAAAGCTAAACCTCTTCTGCTCTTGCAAGCAGTATTTCATTGTGTAGTATTGACACATCTTTGCTTCACGTCCCAGAAGATGGCAGCAGTCCCACAGTATTTCATGGATTTAGAGATGCTGTTTGCTCTCAAGCCTGGTTGTGCTTTTTTATAGCTAGCTTTCTCTATTTAACCACTAAAGAAGTAAATATTCTTTACCATCATTTTGCTGCTAACATACAGTTTGTACCTGACAATTTACCACCTATTCACAGGTTTTTTTTAATTTATTTTAAATGAAACTAAAATGAAATTAAACCCACTTGTTTTAAAACACTTTATTAATGGCCCTCTAAAAGGACATGCAATACTATTTATTTACTATTTACTGACGCTGAGGAGATACTAAAAAATATTAAAAGCTCTGAGCTCATGTTAAGCATTACATTCTGTTTCTCCGGCTCTTCCACAGAGGTTTAACAGAGCCTGAGAAAACTATGAATACCTAACAAAAAAACATTTTCTCAGATTTGCAGTGACAGAGCATGAACTTTGTTTAAACCAAGCTGGTTCGTTATTTTTGTTTAAGCAGTAATAGTTCAGATTAACACAGTATCTATGTTAAAGTAATTATACTTTTCATATCATGAAAGAAGGAATAAAATGTTTATACCATGTATGACCTGTAACTAATTATGACAATCTTAGCACTGCTTATATTTCACCAGTGCTAAATGAATGCTACAGTGCACTGAATGCTACAGAAGAAAAGTGCAACCTCATGACAACCCTGTGTCCTGAGATGCCTTGCCAATAGGCCAGACTGACAACAGAAACTGATGAAGCCCAGGACTGTATATGGATTTAGTGTTAGAGACTAGAACTGCAACTGCTAACTTTATATTCTTTCATCAATTTTAGGACTACATCTGGGATCTCTTCTGAAAATCTGTTCCTTGGTTTCATAAAGAGCCTTCAGCACATCTTGGAATGCTCTGGGCATGAACTCAAGTCTGAGAAAGACTCCTAGCACACTCTGAAAATAAGAAGTGAATAAAATTTAAAAAGTAAAGAAAAAGGTGGAAATAGACAACTTAAATACCTGAAAACTCAGTCCTTGCTATCAACTATGAAGAAGTCAGATAGGAATGGCTGCCATTTTTAGTGTGTAAAAATGGATTCTCGCAATGTTTTCTTCATTTTAGAGCTTAGAATTTCAGTTTTCAAGGATCTTTTGATTATTTAAGGAAAGTTCTGGCCTAAATAAGTGCAGAGAAAGGTTTGAAAAATGTGTGCCAAACGAAGGTTTAAAAAAAGGTATAAGATGACCTCTGCTATGCTCTGGCATCGCAGAATTTTTAGGCAGCTTGTTACATTGGGGGTCTGACTGGCAATTTTGAAAGCTTGAACTTGGCAATGAATGAAGCAACCTGAATTTATGTTTGGGAATGAAACCAGAACTTTGGGGTTTATATTATTTATGTCATTTTTCTTTGAATCAGCTTCATTTAGAGAACTTGAAGTGAACATGAAACAACTGATCAAAATCTAACTGACTTTAATGTTTGCTTTCAGTTTCTCCCTTCATTTCATAACTTCCCATAATACTCCCTAGTGCACTTCTGAGAGCCCTGATTCCTAAAATCCACACTAGATGTGAGGTACACTAAAAATCAGTTACTTCCTTCCTAGTACTATATTCTTTCCCTTAAATGAACTGGCATCAATGAAAAGTGACAAAATGTACTCACCTTGAAACATATTTACAACAAGGCTTTCAAACAAAATGTAAGCAGGGACTTTTGTGCTTAGTTCAAGTAGGCCAGAAAACAAACATCTGCAAGTGCGGCAAGCTGGATCTGCTCCCTGCCCATCAGGGAAGTTTTAGGGAGGGATGGGACTGCATGCCTGGAAGAAATGGAGAAACGAAGAAACGGAGAAATGAAGGCATGGAGAACAGAGCAGAGGAGAGGAGAGGGTAGAATTACTCCTTCCAAAAGGAGCAAACTGGAAGCTTGGACCAATCCATCTCATGGCTGAGATGCAGTTACACACTGCCTATGAACCCTCTGCTTAGACTTTTCTACTTTTAAAGGGATGTTCCTACAACATTTAGGATCAGTTCTGAGTAAAGAAAGATTTCTGGTTTGGCAGTGTGTTTGGCACAGCTGAAATACAAAATGAAAATAAAATAAACAAATCTCAAAAAGCCCAATGTCATCAGAATCTTGTTCCAGAAATACATAATGATTCTTCAGCTCAGGCTTCCACCTGCACTCCGGTCATTCAATAGATGTATGAATACACAAATATACATGGGTTTATTTGTGTTTATGTTTTAGTTATAAAAATGTGGGGCTTGGGGTGTTGGCTATCCAGGATGTTTTAAGTACCTTTAAGAGTCTGTAAGCTTCATCTTTTTAATATTGTTTTAAAATCCAGATTACAGATTATCCATACTGTTGCTTCTTTGTGAATCCAAATTAATGTATACATAAGGAAGCAAAGAAAGCTTAAGTTCTGTAGTACTTAAAATTGCTCTGTTTCATTACCCTGCTATGAAACTTTTTACTTTTTTAACATATTTAATATTAATTTTAACAATTCTCCCTTCTCCCCCAATCACTGTTGAGTTACTAAGGCAAGTCCAAAGGACAAGTGGCAAGAAGAAAAAGGAAGTAATCATCTCCTATTAGTTGCTGAGATGGGTCCAACTTTATTAATAGAAGTTATTTAAGTTTGAAGAAGATACATGCCAGTTATCTTCAGTCTTTCTCATTCACAAAGTATAAATATTTTGGCATTTTATAATCAGTTAGGAAAATTTCTGTACCTCTTTGTGAAATCACCTAGCACCAGATAAATTTTCAAATATTATTTTCAACACAAAGAAATATTTGGCTGTTAGATCACAGCAATCTTACTTACTTATCACTTAGAAATGTTGACATCCTGATACATTAAAGTTTTACTTCACTAATTGGTATGATTAAAATGTCATAGTCAGGGGGCTTAATATGAAATGTCACTGTGAACTACATTAATCATGTATTCTCAAACTGAAAGTCACACAGAAGGATTTATTCTGTCCTGATTAGTCTGAAATTAATTCTATATCAAAGGTACCTTGCAAGTGATTTATCTACAAGAGAGTAGGGTAATGCTTCTACTTGGGATCAGGGCGATATGATAGGGATGCAGATCAGTTTTAACAGCTAAAATGTTAATCTTAACACATGAAAGTCATTATACTATTACCAAGCACAGATGTCATGAAAGTAACAGGCAAAACGTCTTTAAAATTGTGAAAGCACATAGAGATTGTTCTTTTACCATGTTTCCTTTGGCAGCGAAGTCATCTTATGAAGTTCCTGCTCCTCAGTCCTCTTAGCCCCATCTCTCCCGGCTCCTGCAGAAGCCCTTTCCCTACCAGATGTGCTGGTACAACTTTTATGGAGCACTTTATCATTGCAATGATCTCCATTAAAATAATCAGTCCTCAAAAGCGCAAGTGTTATTTTAAGCTGGTCTTTTGACCAGTCTTTTGTACAAAACAAAGTAAGACTGGTGCAAATGAGGGACAGCAAGAGACAGCATACAAGAAGGTACCACAGGAAAATTAGGTGTCTCTAAAAATGGCTTTGCTGCAAAACAAAGTATGCCATGTAGCTCTATCTAATAGGTCATATTACCTTATCAGTGAGAAACAGAAACAGCTTTCACAGTCTGTTTTCCCAGGGAATAGCTCCAATGAAGCCAACATAGTTGAACTGGTGTGAAAAAGGAGTGATTTAAAAATCATGTAAGATTAGCTTCTAAATGAGATCATAATCAAGGAGCTTTAGCTTAATTTTCTCAGACCGTATGCTCAGCTGTAGCCCTGTACAAGGGCAAAATCAGGTCTTCTGAGAGATGTTGTGTAAGCACGTTCTGGCCCTGTGCACCTGTGGTTCAACAGGACAGGTCTCTGCGCTCCGCCAATGCCAGCTAGGAGAGCTACACAGCTGCAAATGGGGGAACAACTGCAGTGATTCTGCAAGCAGAGATTTTGAGGCACTGAAGACATCTCTTGAAACCTTGCTAGCATCCCATAGGAGACTGGGTTGGAGGACACTGCCACAGTGCCTTATTCCACTCACACTCCAGGCTGAATGCACGATCTTGACTTTGCTTTCAAGTGAAAGCCAGGTTAGTACTGCATGCATCTATTGCGCACCTTTGTTTCCACAAGTAAATAAAAGAGTTATGAATTTATATGTTTCATATTGCGGATATGGTTTTGAGGAACCTTCTGGGAAGAGACAGTTTCACAGGAGCTGCTGTGGATTTTAGTCACCATGGTCCTGCCCTCCCCAGCACCCCTTTTCTCTGCCATGCTTTCACACTGCCTCCTTGCTGGCTACAGCACTCATCAGCCTGCAGTGAGCTATTTCAGATCATTAACTCAGCAGAAAACAATTCATTATTCTCTGTGGCTAGATTTACAGTGCTTAGAGATGGAAAAAGAATTAAAACAAGCTTCAAAGCTTCAAGAACAATACTCACAGTTCCATCTCATCCACACCAGAAATCTAATTTTAAACCACCCTTTATAGATCTGCAGAGAACAACGCACTGCCCTACCTGATTTTAGTTGTTGATAGGCTGCATTCCATAGCACATGCAGAAATAGAGAATTGTTGTGAATACATGATCTCTTCATAACCAAAACCCCTCAAATTAAACAATTTTTCAGTTTAACTGCAAACTTCATCACTTATATTAGACTTTCTTTCCGAATACTGATAAAATCATTAAGCAGCAGAGGCCGAAGAACTGATCTCTGCAGGGTGTCGTGAGAAACACAATCACTCAGTAATGATTTCTTATTTATAATTACTATTGGGACTTGTCACTTAATCAGTCCTAAATTCATTAGTGCCATGCTGATTTTGTATCATTCTGGATAATCGATCAAGATGCCATGCAACACTAAGTCAAATGCCTTACAGGAACAAGTCTGCTACATCAAAAATACTGCCTTTATCAACCAAACTTGCAAGCTCATCAAGAAGTGACTCCACAAGCCGCCATTCTATCACTTTGTCCAGGATCATTGTCACAGCTAATGGACTAATCATTTCTTATATTATCTTATTCAATCTTGCTGACTATTGGTGCAATGCTAGCTTTCTGCCAGCTCAGGGAGCTTCTCGGACAGCTGTTGGATGAAGCCCTTCTGGAACTGCTGGTTTAAAAAATCTCTTTCTTTATTCATCACCCTATTCTGAGTGGCAGTTTAGTTAGAACATATTTATTCATCATCCTTCAACAGGAATACATTATCTGTTTGTTTGCTTTTTCCCAAATGCAGAACATAAACTTAATGGAAAAATCCAAGCTTCTGAAATGTTCTTGAGAACTCCACAATACCTACCTAACAACGAGCCAATACTACTGGTACATTACATTTTTCTTAATCCTAAGAAGTTTCTTTGCATTGTCCTTAATACTTCTGATATGTATTTTTTTGCTTAGTAATTTTCTATCCTTCTTTGCATGTAACTTACAGCTTTTGTCATAAGCGTACAAATTTTTCCATTTCAGTATTGTTGGTGGTCTTGTGGATAAGCTTATGATAGCTGCTTCAGCCTTACCTGAAGGTGGAAATAGGCCAGCCCAAGCATTTTTGATTAGCATGGTGGAGGCAGAGGCTTAAGTATTGGGTTGTGGGTTTAGAATGTCTCATTTTTCTTGGAGAATTGTCTGCTTTTTCAACATGGGGTCTTCTGAAAAGGAGGTTTATATGATCATGAGAAGCATTTATTTGTGTGTGTCTGTGTGTGCATGTCCATCTAGCTTTCCTTCCTCAGTACCCCATTAATATTTGAACCTACAGTTCAGTTTCTACTCAGTTTGCCAGGGGTAAGATGGACATCTTACCAACAAATCACCAACAAATTAATGAAAAATCAACAGCCCGATAAAACAGAAAAATTAACTGTAAGGGTGACTGCCATCATCATCTCATGCCTCAGAAGATCTATGTGGGACAGTGGCATTATATTTGCCACAGCTGTGAGCAGAGCTACTGCTATTTTACATGCATTGTCAGACACAGATCTGGGGTAAACTAGGCTTCCTATTTCTTGTAGTCATGCATGAAAACTACATAGTTTGCTCAAAAAATATTTCTCCTACATGATTTGATCATAATTGCTTTCAAAATTGTGAATTGGCCATGAAAAGCACTGAGAATTTGTATTGCCCCCTGCCATGTTTACTAGGAAGTTGCTTATTTAAACCCTAGCAGCTTGGTTATTTTAGCTAAGCTAAGATATGCATGTAATAAACACTTTGGTAAAATAAGCCAGATGAATCACCCTCGAGAAGCACCTTTTTCCTGATGAATAATAAGGAAGCCTAGACAGCTCAGATCAGACACCTAATTTTTAGATAGCTAAAATCAGTCAGGTGAATCTGGGCAAAAAGCCTGGACTGGATCACTGGAAAGTCCGTTGTATCTGTCTGCTTACTTTAGCCTAATGATAAAACCATCAGAACCTTAAGACGGACCAAACTGTTGCCCGCAGTGCCCACATACCTCGATCCAATCAGTTCTCTACCAGAAAAAATATATGGGTCAGAACATATAGGGTGTGAGATTTTACCTATCCCTCACCATAAACAATGGCTGCTATATATGCAGTAAATAGTAGTTCAGTAGTGTATAGTATAGTAGTAGTACCCCTGTATATATGTATGTGCCATTCAAAAATGGGCATGCAGTAATAATGTCATCTGGATTAGGTCCAAAAAAAGTAGTTCTTTCTGTAAACCCAGGAGGCCAAATATTATAGTTTCCAATCATATAAAACTGGAAAATTGTGAGACTTTTGCCTTCCAGGGGCAATACTGGATTTCCTGTTGAAAAACTGTAACAGCTTATAGCACAAAAAGATTTATGGAAACATTTTATGTGATTAGCTTGTATAGTAACAAAAATCAATTTGATACCCAAGTATGTATTATTTCTACTGTTATACATTGAGATGTGAGATTGAGCCCCAGAATTTCAAAAGGATGTTAAGGTCCTTGACTGCATCCCGAGGAGGGCACCAAAGCTGGTGAAGGGGCTGGAAGGCAT
>VYZW01033486.1:10317-22051 GCA_013401315.1 Balaeniceps rex
AACCCCGCTGTAAGCAGGACTCGGTCAAGAGAAGAAAGGGCGCTTTACCCGCACGCAGCAGCACTGATACCGAAGGAAGGAATCACCCTGCAAGAAGGGCCACTGCAAACCAGTGCTGTACAAAACTTACAGTATAGTTTGGCGTGCAGCCGGGTATGACACAAATACTCCCTGTTCATCACTATCATCATGAGAAGAAAGATTCTTGGCTGTGGATGGCTAAGTCCAGGTAGCACACACTTCCCCANCAATGCAATTTCAAGCCAAACCCTACCCCTGATCTGGCATGTCTCTGACCGGCAAGCCTCTTAGAACTGAGACTCTGTACATATTTCTAACTGAAGGCAGAACTGGTTATCCATTCCTAATACTACTGGATATTGGAATTGATATGCAGTAACAGCAGATTTTGAATAGACTCCATGTCTATTGNATCACTATCATCATGAGAAGAAAGATTCTTGGCTGTGGATGGCTAAGTCCAGGTAGCACACACTTCCCCACACCCCTGCTATCTACAGACAGATGAGACTGAACATCAGAAGACTGCTTTTTCAGCTGAGTTACTTCCCTCCACCCAGTTCTGCCGTCAGCTANGTCTTTGGATAGGGCTCCTGCTGATATTAGGAGACACCCTGACTGTACAGCAGGCCAGGACTCTTTCCTTGCTTAAAACATACCCCTAAAGACATGACATTAACATTTTCCTTGTCTAACCATTCTGTCCTTTTGTATTTGACAAGCTTTCCTATTTTCCCTAGGGGTGGTGAAATTCTCCTCATTTTTTGAGAGGACCAAGACTGTTGGTGTTGCCATCAGAAACACACATGAGGAGGGTCAGATTACTGCTGCAGAGCTAATAAGGGACCTCACAGTCTTTTTGCTACTCCCACAGGACATTACCCATTGTCTGTTACTCGTTTACTGGCAAATCTAGGGGGCTTCCCATTGCAGTGTCTTCAGTTTCTGTCTTTCCAAAACAGGGAAAATCAGAGGTGGACATAGATTAAGGGTAAATTGTTTTAGCAGAGGTTTGTTCTGTGTTTAAACAGCACATGTATGTTCACTGGCTAAGCACAGGCAACACCTGCGTGCTGCGGTCTAGCTAGTCCCCCCTGGATAACAGCAAATGTCCAAGGACACAGGGCTACTTCAATGTTCCTTGCTTTTGACTTTCATCACACAGTTCTCACAAAAATTGATTTCATTCTTTTTTTTTTTTTCTAAATTGCATTAAAAAAAAAGAAATCAAACAGCACATCTGGAAAAGAGTACCATGGTAAGGTTGATGACCAAATTCCAATGAAGTCTGTGGAGCATTGATGAATACAATACTTCCTTTCCAAATGCTGGGGGTTTTTTTCTTTCTTTTCTGTCACACATCACCATGTTTTAATCCACGAGTGACTGCCTTTCAAAGAAAAGCCCTGTCCAATAGCTTAGGCAGAAAGAGATCTCATTTACTACTTTATGCTGTGCATTAGTCCAGAGTTAAAGATTTTTTTTGCTTCCTATTGGTCACAAATAAACGATTAAAAACAGCCTTGGGGGTGGAGAGAATGAGACTGTGGTGCAATACTTTAACAAACCAACCTAATTAAATAAAAAACACCTTCATACAATAAAAATGTGGTATTTTAATGGGTATTAAGCAGTGCTGTGGGAATAGCCTCTCTCAAAACATGCTTTTTAAACCTATCTGCAAAATTACATTGCTAATTACAAATGGGAATTTAAGTGGCAGTACAACTGGGAAAAACTTTCATGAACCTGTCATAAAATGGTCAGATAAACTGCATCTGCAGGGGAAAATACATTGCCATTCCACCAGCAATGTAGCTGCTAGATAAAAAGACTCTAAGTCTCACCACTTGAACCTTCCCCTGTCTTCCACTGCTGTGGCAGAGGACCCGATACAAAACCACTGAAAGCAATAAGAAGTTTCCCCTCTACACCAGGGCTTTCGCATCAAAACATAACAGAGAAATATTGCAGAATTTTTCAATATGATAAAAACAGGTTTACCTAACTGCACTGAGTTAGTTAAAAATATACCTTTAAAAGTAATTTATTTATGGTATTCTGAAAAACTCCTTTTACATACATATCCACATCAGGAACAAGACCTTGCACATAAGCTTTGCATAAATAAAAATGGCTTTAACTGAGATAACCTATGAAGTTTATCCTCAAAATAAAATTAAATATTCGGGATGGCTAAATGAGGCACACTTTTTCCATGGGAAAATATCAAAGTATTATTTATTTTTCTGTAAGTACTTGTTTTGAAAATCCTTTCCTCCCCACCTGGGCTTCGGCTAAAAGCCACAATCTACATTTAAACAGTGTGTACGCTTTAAAAAACTATCAACCATCTTTTTTTAAAGCAGAAGCATATGAAATTATTTGATCCATGTTTCATATAGAAAGTCCAGGGCTGACCATAAAGAAATAGGCAGGCTCCCAGTATAAACTTACCACGATTACATCAAAGACCTTCCTCCAGGATCAGACGACTGATTTCTTCAATGCTTTTTAGAATTTCTTCCAGGATATTTTGGGTTATTGCCTTAGACCTTTGCTCAGCTGGAATGACAGATATTCTGTTTGCTAGACTATGATGTTCTGTCTTTATAGGGGAATGAGTGTCTGTAGTTTATACACACGTACGCTATGTGAACAGAGAGAGACTTGGAAAGTTCACAAGTAAAATTATTATTTATTGTTTCAAAAAGAGTAGTTTATTACAGAAACACTGATACAGGCTTAACCGCAGCATCTTATGCAATACAGAGACTGCTTGTTATTCTGTGAGCTCAGGACTGGGGCACTCTATGCTCAGAGAAAATTCCCGCTCCCCCAAACAGGCATTTGTTCTTTATATGCATTTAACGCATAAGGCTTAACTTTACAGCTACTACCTTCTTTACTTAACTCTCTTGAAACTAACCACCCTGGAATTATAAAAGATTTTTAAGATCGGACAACAAGAAGCAGCTTAGTCCTTACCTACCACTATCAAATCTTTGGGGAATCAGACAGCAAACTATCTCCGAGGGCAATGCGACACACTACCCACCATTCTTCTTCCTCCCCCAAGACAAATCTGTCACCTCCGTACCACTTATCATTCACACCAGAGTGTGGATCAAAAGATCTGAGGCTGCTCCCAAATCCCATTTCTCCTGCAAGACAGTACTTTGTTCTGTCACTTCCCTACTGAGTCTACCCCTTATTTTATGCCTCACAGCATGTGTGGCTGCACCCCAAGATCAAACACCCATGCATGATTTTCTTTCACAGATCTTGAATCACAATGTTATACTTTAATAGGAACCTCAATATACTTAATCCCTTTAAAGCTGCCACAGTAATGCCCCCAAATGCATTAAATTCCACCCTAATCGCAAAACACGAAGTATTTCTCTCGATGGACAGTGCACAGACTGTTCTGACCACATGCCAATCCATCTCTGAGCTAAAGCAACATACCCCGCCTGCATTTGTTAGTTTGAAGTCCAAGCATACATGGCTGAAAATTCCAGGCACAAGTTCTCTGCTGCAAATTTTGCTCCAAACGTAACTGATCTCCTCTCACATTTTAAGGGAGGATCTCACATTCTCAAGGGATTCTCACTGAAAGTGATGTAAGGGACCAGTGCCACGGAGCCTGCATTTAAATCCAAATCCATTACAACCAAAAGCAAGACTGGTAGATGGCACTTTTCAAGTGCTTCATAAGCAAGACACCCTTTCACAGTCAGCTCAATGAGTTTCAGAGTTCCACTGAATTTTCAGATTGAGAAGGGTTATTGGAGAAAATTACCAAACTCAGAGCTTTGACAAAAAGCAAAAAAACTGCTTGCCTGGTAAGTCTTATGAACAAGTATCAAGTTTTATTAACAACAGCTTCAGATTTAAGGAACAACTCCTTCTCATGTACGTTTGGCAGTGACCTTGGTTTGAACCAGGGAACCACAGGGTCTTCCGTTATCCCTGCCAAGGGGTCAGTGTGGTGGGATATTTCAGGTGTATTTTTACAGGGCTCTTCTTGGCCATTGAGGAGCTTCTCAGGCACTGATGACGTTTCAGTCTCCTGTGGCCACAATCTGGTCTTCTGAGGAACAAAAGGATTTACTCCACCAAAAGTTTTATAGACTAAAACAATAGGATCGTTTATTGCTCTATAACATACAATAGGCCACACCGCACAAACAAAATCAGTGGTGCTCAATTTCACAGCTGTTATAGGGCCTCCCAACAAGAGACTGCATCGTTCCCTTCCTCAAACGATTAGATTCTGTATGACTAAACCAGAAGTATTTCTCACGTATGATGAGCACATACCAGGTCATGCGAGACGCACACATAGAGGTATCAAGGAATCTGGCTGAACGCTTACTTGCAGATATAAGCCTGTTTGAATGCCAACCCCCATGACAGGCCAACGGACCACTCCTTATTAAACAGTGGACATGCCGTTACATGACAGCAGTCTGTTTGCAAGACACTAGCTATACAGGACTTTCCAACTCAAAAAAGGGTGTCTCGCGTTCAGAAGCGTCATCTCTATTCTGCAAATTACAAGACAAAATATATGCCATATTGCTCTGATGACAATAAAACCAGAAGTTTACGAAAAGCAAATGCATTGTATGACTGTACCCCTTGCAGAGAGATCAGGACAGCAACAGTTGAACCTACACAAGTCATTTCCCCTCTCTCTTAGATGACGCAGTAGTAAAAGTATCTGTGCCAGCACAGCCCTTTCACCACAGCTAACACCACTGGCTTTCCACCACTGCAAGACAAATGTCATGAGATATTCCAACACAAACATGCTTTGCTGGCTCAGAAATCAGACACAATGAAGATTTTGCATTTGGAACTTGGTTAATAATTCTTGAATGGAATACAGTCCAACTCAGTCTCCCATAGCTGTAGTTACTCTGTAGGAGTAAATACAAGCTTAATTTTGCTGCCAATGTTGGCAGATATGACTAAATAAATTCACAGAGAAAGTCTATTTGACCATTTCTTCACATTAGTTTTTTGAACTAAAACTATACCTCATTTTCCATTAAAAGATATCTATAAATATTACAGTCTGAAAACTCCCGAGTATTTGAAGTAACTAGTATATTAACTAGAAAAGTGATTTAGTTACAAAAAAATACTTCAATTATTTTGTACATTTCAACATCTACCATTTACTTTCCAACCAGGTTTTGATGCTGACATTCACGAAGCAAAATCCATCCACAAGGATTTCTATAAAGGCCAACATCTGCAGCACAGGGAGCAATGTTCCATTTTGATTTAAATATCATCACTGAATAATTATTTCCCCAACTTTGGAAAAACTAACTCTTACAAAGTTTCAATACTCAAGACGCTTCTCTTTCCTCTGTTCATAACCCAATCCAAAAGAAACCATAAAAAACAAGATCTTCTTCTGAAGGGTGCCTACAAATAACCACTTGCCGAGCTCCTCCTGGGTCTTACTACAGACCTCACAAAACCTACAGAAAACCCTTCTGTTAACGAATGCTGCTGTGAAGAACATTCCCATATGTCGATAATTGTGCTACAAATTTCCCATTTTTGTTATAACTGAAGTTTTAGTGTAAAGTCTGGACTACATTATTTACATTTAAGTCATTAAAGAATGTAACGTAGTGTTGTTACTTTATAGTAGAAAATGTACTCCATAGAATTATAGAATGGTTTGTGTTGGAAGAGACCTTAAAGATCATCTAGTTCCAGCCCCCCTGCCACGGGCAGGGACACCTTCCACTCAACCAGGTTGCTCAAACCCAGCCTTGAACAATTCCAGGGATGGGGCATCCACAACTTCTCTGGGCCACCTGGTCCAGTGCCTCACCACCCTGAGAGTGAAGAATTTCTTCCTTATATCTAATCTAAATCTACCCTCTTTCAGTTTAAAGCCATTACCCCTTGTCCTATCACTACATGCCCTTGTAAAAAGTCTCTCTCCAGCTTTCTTGTAGGCCCCCTTCAGGTACTGGAAGGCTGCTATAAGGTCTCCTGGAGCCTTCTCTTCTCCAGGCTGAACAACTCCAACTGTCTCAGCCTGTCTTCACAGGAGAGGTGCTCCAGCCCTCTGATCATCTTCATGGCCTTCCTCTGGCCTTGCTCCAACAGGTCCATGTCCTTCTTATGTTGGGGGCCCCAGAGCTGGACACAGTACTCCAGGTGGGGTCTCACAAAAGCAGAGTAGAGGGGGAGAATCACCTCCCTCGACCTGCTGGCCACGTTTCTCTTGATGCAGCCCGTGATACAGTTGGCTTTCTGGGCTGCAAGCGCACGTTGCCAGGTCTTGTTGAGCTTCTCATCAACCAACACACCACAACCAAGGCCTTCTCCTTCAGAAGAATTAAGGTTTCACTAAGCCAAGAAGGACTATCAGTAGCCCAAGAACGAGGACTTCACCCAGCTACTACACAGAATATGCTTCCTTCTTACAAACATCAACCTAAGTAACTCCACTTTAGAGGGGGTGGAAGAAAGAGGGTTGTTAGAGATCAAAAAAAAGTTACTTTAATGAGATTGTTTGCAGAAACTTCACAGGCCATTCAGCTTTCCAATCAACATGCCAAATTAAAAGTGCACCACATTAAATCTGAAATACCTATAAAACAAGCCCTGATGAAATACAGACTGTCTTCCATCCACCTCCTCCATATGGCTCAAGCAAAGTCAACTTTTAATTTCATAACACGAAATATTTAATTTATGCTTTTCTTCATATGTCAATTTAACCTCCGGCACATAGCTTTGAAACCATGGAAGGATGCCTAACACTTTCCATATGGCAACTGAATTGTGGCTTTTAATTGCACCAACTGGTATCATTCAAGGGTAATTCCCTTGGAATCCAGCTTTCTGCTACAGTATTGGCCAATTCACTAATCTCATCACCATGGCACTAATACTTTCAGAGACTCTTTGACTGTTAATATTCATATTATAATTTTCCCAAACCAGAGCTGTCAAGATATAGTACGTGCACCACTAATTAAATTATCTTGGTTTGTTGGCACCAAATTTCAACACTAAATAAGATTCTGCTTCTCTATCTTTCAATACATAGTTTGGCAATTTTATTTTAAATGCCATCCTCAATATTTTGTATGTCAAAACATTTTTTTTAGTCATACCAATATCTAGCACTGCTGAGTCTGTTGTTTCTTTTAATCCTCAGAGTCAATAATTATCTATACAATACTGACATCAATGTACTTGAAAATATTTCAGTTTAAAAGATCACTTCAAGCAGTCACACAAGATAGCACCCAAGGAAATTTTAATTGCTCTTGTCACCATATCAATAAGAAGGCAGTCTTTCAAATGTCATTCTACCCATGAGATGAACCCAAAGTAGTGCTACAATTAAATCTTCCAATTCAACAGCCTTTAAGCCATAGCATATACAGACCACTAAAAAAGTCTCTTTTCTGTTAATTATTTTCATTTTGGATGAATGACCTACCCAGCTGTGTATTCCATAAGGCTATGTATTTTTATATGCACACACTCACATGTTATTTAACAGTGGGGGATTGGGAAGGGCTTTTTTTTTTTTTTAATTTAAGAAAGATCATGCTAGAAGAGCAGTGAAGTTGACACTGGGGTAGTTTCCTCTCAGCCATGCAAGGAATGCCCATTAATGTCACTGGCAGTTACAGGCACAGAACAAATGGAGAACAAGCCCCACCTCTGAAGCAGTGATGTGCCTCAGCATTTCATACTGTATTATTCCCAGACCAGATACTCAACTCTAATTAATATCAATTAGGGTTGAACATGAGGATCACTAGCACTAAAGAGCCCAGCAGAAGTGGTAAGCTAGTCTTTTCTATTTTACCTAAAATTATTATTTACAACTTGGATCACTGTGAGCTGGTTTGAAATTTAATTACAAATTAGATTTTTTGCCAATCCCAAGCACAGCTCTCAATAAGATGTGCAAGAAACTAGTAAAATTTCTTATGGCTTTGAAGATAAAAGTAAATTGAACTAAGCAAATGTCATATTTAATATTTTCCCCTCTAGCACAGAACTACTTCTCAGTTAAATAAATAAATAAATTAATATTTGCAAACAATGCTGATCTCCAAAAATAGTTTGCAAAAGTAAACACGCTGAATAAATTTAAACTTAAGAATTATACAGGATAATCCACAGTGTCAGAAAATGTTTCTGGGCACAAGTTAACTCATTCCTGAAGCAGCAAAAGAAGTGTATTCACTTCTCTGCTCTAGCAGATTTACAGCCCCAGCGGTTTCAATTAGCTTTGAAACTAGAAGATGACTCTGGACCTCATACTTTTCATGGATGCAACAGAATTCCTTTTTTCTTTAATTCTACATGATGTGGAAGGCTGCAGCCCAGCCCTTGGCCTCCACAGTAATTAAAACATTTAGAGCAGAGCAGCCCCTGCTGGGCGGGTGGCAATGGTTTAATGAGATCAGAGCTCTTAGCCCAGAACACAAAGTTGTATACACACCAGAAGTGCTTATTTCAGATACACTCCCCTTCCTCTGGCTCATGCCTTCATCCAACAATTTACTATGTGATCCTTCTCAGGTGATTGATGCATTTGGCAATAGCTGGACACTAATTACTGTTCTTCCAGTGAATTGCGGCAGGGGAGACACAGATAGACGGGACATGACATGGATGACACGTCAGCTGAGGGAAGTCTGCTCTAACCAAAAAGCTCTCAAAACTTCAGAAAGAGAAAAGGTGGTGTATTCTCGAACCCCCCTTGTGTCAAACACCCCTTGAGTGAACTGACATAAAGGCCTCCCCTCCACAACTATTGTAAATTCAATCATTCTAGAGAGGAGCACAAATGAAATTTTATTGCTTTCCTGTATTAGTCACTCATTCTTCTTGTAAAACACTACACGAATCCCCCTGAACTTCAGTGTCATCTCCCCTGGATGACTAACTTTAGGAAAACAATTCAGTGTCTCTGTTCTTGAGGAAAACAGCCTTCCAACTACAACCAAGACAGAATTTTTGGCTTACAGAGAGCAATGTAAGTCAAATTTCACTACTGCATTCAAGTTCTAATCAAAACGATCCAAATCTTTGACGTTTCGGACTTGGAAGCAACTCAGAGCTCTCCTCTCCCATCAATAGGTCTTTGGAAGTACACTGGGTTTCACCAAATAGGGCCCTACATACTGATTAAAACACCATCAACGAAACTCTGGTTAAGGATTCCTAGGAGGAAAATTATTTCTAGGACCTTTTTTTTTTTTTTAAACTCAACTGGATGTTTCTCTGAATGCAGATATTTTCCTCAGTGTTTGATCTAACTCTTTCTGCCATAAGTCACAAATGCAGCAATTAGGACCTATTTCAGGGGAAAAAACATGTTTTAATGAGAAGCCAAAGTTTCAGCTGTGACACAATAAAACTGCACCATTCACAGAGCCTTGTAAACTAACTGAACATTTCAGGAGGAATTTTGAAGTAGTAAGGAGAAAAGCCCTTGGTCTATTGAAGTGCAACAGTGCTACATTATTGGGGAATACACAACTGTCCCACACAATCCCACGTGACTAACCATTAGTTGAAGTGACTAGTATTCCTACATCCTGAGGTGAATGAAGAGCCAAGAGGTTAGGCTACAATTCGCTTTGTATCTTGGTATAATTATACAAGAGATCAAAGACACCTCAGAAGAGAAACAGTCATGCAATCTCAGTTATGGAGTCAATAGCTGTGACTCCATAATCCTTGTCAAAAAGACTGTACATATGGCACATCTGGTTCCAATGTAGGATTAGAAATGCATCCTTCCATATTACCAAAAGTTCATATTTTAAAGGAACTTTAATGTAGCTGTCACAGTGTGCCTGTGACAGGATGACAATTAAACTAAATCAATTAGCAGGCTATATACGCATACGGATACTACCAAATATATTGGGCAATAAATTGCAAATATTTTCAAACGTTCAGAAACAGCTCTGTCAGGATGACAGTAAAAAGCCTCATGGGAACAGTGCTTTTAAATGTACTTAAACCTATTTACAGTTTTATAAAGTAGTAAAATTATAGACTAATTTTTAGTTAATGGCATGCTAATTACTGAGCTATCATGAGGACTACACCTTGAGTAAGAAGAGAAACACTGTTCTACTGTCGTTCCAGCTGAACAGACCCCATGGAACTGAAAACTGAAGAGTTTTGTGGATAGCAAAGTATCTTTGACAAAAGATTTTTTGTTGTTGTTTTCAGAAAGCAAACTGTCTTTGTGGAAGAAAATACATTTCACAAAGCTAAAGTCAGAGTTTGTGACCTTTAACTCTTGTATTTTAAACCCATGTTTAGTTTAGTGAGTTGAGCTTCTTTCCTAGAAAATATGTATGTGAAAGGTAGAACATATCTAAAAAGCTTGACTCAAAAAAATAGGGATAATGAAAAATAATTAAAAGCACATGTTTTTACTCTTTGCATCTGTACCATACACGTATGTACCATTACTAATGAGAACTTCTTTCTTTGGACACATTGTCTCCAAGTAAATCACAATAAGAAGTGACTTCAACCAACCATACGTGCAAGCTGAACATGAACTGATTATGCTCATCAATTACAAACACTTAGATCAATATCTTACCCCCTTCGCCTTACTTCTAGTGACTCCCAAACAATTTATCCCCCTCTAAATACAATACCGGTGGAATCTAAAAAGTCATAATTAGCTTTTCCCTTTCTACAAACCTTCTACGCACTTTAACACCCCACCTAAAATGAAGTATCCTCCACTTGAGAGTTAACTTTTCCTGAGACACAAGAAGTCCAGGCTTCTGACAATAAAACTGGTGGCTAACGAAGCGAAGAGCCTGCAGGAGGTTTGGTGGCCCTGCTCTGCTTGTACTTTCAGAGCCACATTCCTTGCTGGGAAGCACAGATTCCAATCTCCCCATCTCTCAGGTTACTTTTCCACTGACGAAGCTTTCAGGGCTTGATCCAAAGCTCATGGAAGTCAATGGGAGTCTTTCAGTAAACATCAATAAGCTCTGGATCATGCCCTGAAACACTATGAGGACCATATCTAAGAATTGTTAAGTTTGTTTACCTCCCATCGTGCCCTTTTGTTTAAAGAGACATTAAAAAAAAAAAAAAAAGGCAACTTAAACATTTCCTCCAGCCCAGCTTTACACGGGAGGACTGGAGGAAAAAGAAAGGGTGGAAAGCGACCAGCGTGTAACAACCGGGACAAGTGACATGTGCAGTAACTCTTATGGAGAAAGTCAGCCATGCATTATTAGCAAAGAGCAAATAAATAACAATACACTCTTCGGGGACTTCTCCTTTCCTGAATTCCTCTGCCAAAATGTCACAGACAAACTTGTGCACCAATCAGGGTTCCCAAGCTTGAGCACACTGGCAGGGTGCTGGGCTTTTTCCAGAGATTCTCTGTTTGTTCCCATTTGTGAAGGGTTTTGTTCTAATCGTACTGCCCAGACACTAGCGGACAGGTCCCCTTGCTCCTCTGGCTTTTGTACCAGGACCAAATTTGCTCTGCAGCTCCTAACTTCATCAAAGGACTGAAGGAAACCACCCACGGGGCAGCCCCTTGGAGCAGCATTAGGGCAAAGAAAACCCTTCCTTTGCACAACCGGCCCTTGGGAGGGAGGGAGAGAGGGATGTAGAAAGAGCTTTTGGTTTTCCCTATTTCAAAGGGCGG
>VYZW01033486.1:23250-36808 GCA_013401315.1 Balaeniceps rex
AAAAAAAAAAAGGAAAGAAAGAAAAACGAAAAAGGAGCAGCCGGGCGCGTTTCACTTCCAGCCAGGCACGGGCGGCGGGGCCGGCCGGCCCGCTCCGCTCCCCGCGCAGCCCCAGGGGCGCCGGGCAGACAATGCGCCGCGCTGCCCCCGGNTGCCGCTCTCCGCGCCCGCATCGCCCTCGGCGGCCTGCCCCCTTTATCCGCGGAAAAGCAGCTTTTCCACATGGGCCGAAGGGTCTCCCTGCCAGCCGCGACCCTGTATCTGCCGCTCGGCCGCCCCTTCAGGGGTGCCGAAGGGGTCCGGACACTGGACACCCCGCACAACCTTCTGTAATGGTCGCAAACTGCCTTTCATCACCCCTGGTACTCGGATGCATCCTGAACCCCTCGTGTCCCTGCTTAGCAGTATCTTGATTGAGAAAGAAGCTAGCATGTCTGGAAAAGCAGTTGTTCTACTGACTTAGTCCTGCAAACTGTTTTTCACGGGCATCTCTGCGCACACAAGTGATCCTACTGAAGTCACTGTTAATGCCAAAATGCCGTTTTCAGGGTCAGATCTGGAACCCTTTCTCAGAGATTCAAAATGTTGGCAGCAGGAGGACAAAGTCTCTATCCACTTTCTTTAAGTATTGCTATTGAGTAGGTGAGATTTAAAAAGAATCTCCCCTTCTTCTCTAGTTTATGAATGGTATATTCTTTATATATAGAATAAACTAAAAGGAAATTTGCTGTTTCATAAAGACATTTCTCACAGTGATTAAAATTTTGTTTCCTTCCTCTGGCTGGTCATTATTTTTCTGTTTATGAAAATCACATCTCCCTTGAGATCCTCATAGTTCAACTAGGAGAGATAAAAGAGAGTGTGTAGTAGATTCAGAACAAGAAAAAAAGGCTTCTGAGACTTTTACTCAAGAAACTACTAGTCCAACTATGTAGGGATTGACCCAGATGGGCCTGGTCCAAAAACTTCAAGGCCACATCTGTGCTTTCAAATCCATACATTTCAAGCGCAGGGAGGAAGGAGTTAGGCTTTGGAGCTCACCTGAAAAAAAGATTCAAAGCATAGGTGGTAACACTTCTGCAGGGAATTGGGACAGGGAGAGGAGGGTCAGGCTTGGAGCTCATTTTTAGAAGGAATTCCAAAGCACATGGATGTGGTGAAAGTCTGGTATGAAATGACTGCGCAGCACAGCCAGTGGAAAGCCGTTAAATGAACCATTTAAAGCCAAATTGTTCTTTGGATGGCTGCAAAGTCATTTCTCACATTATTTCAACTATTTATCTGTCTAGCAAAGAAAACACTTGTGTTGTGAAATGCAGCCATTGCAACAGCATCAATTGCTTGTCAAATAGCTAATAACATGCATCTTTTTGGAATCTTTTTTATGTATTTTAATAATTTATTTGGCCCATTTTTTATGTTGTGTATTTAAAGTGACACATTTGTTCCTTTGAAGATTGCCTCTTGTTTTGGGGAGGAGAAAGGGGAAGAAAGTGATTTAGATGAAGCAGACTCCTTGGGGCATGAGCCTCACCTAGACTGTGAAAACTTGTAAAAACTCTCTGATGCATATTAAGAAATTTGTAATTGTAATACCAATTTTATTTTCTCTTCAGCTTGGCATATACTCAAGTACCATTCTTCAACTTCATCAGCAAATATGTTGTTTGGGATATCACTTATCCTCACTGTTTACAAGAAATAGAGAATGCTGTAGTGGAAGTGCCCTCCAAATGGTTTGGATTTATTAATTTATTTTGTGAAGTGGTGCCCCCATCATTCAGCTCTTGGGAACAAAATGAGGCCTTAGAAATGTCATGAGTTCAGCAGGTCTGTACGAGCAACTGGGGGAAGAAGCCCTCGCTTTCACAGCGGATTACAGAGGTCCACTTGTGTCACAGTTACGGAGACGAAGGGGCTTGCATTTGTAACACAGTCACTGTTGTGCAGTATTGCTTTCACATACGCAACACTTGTTAGAGTTTAAAGCAAGCCCTTTTTAATTGCAGTCAATGACATACCCTGCAAAACCAAGGTTTTCACAGGAGAGCAAATCTGACAAAAGAACCCCAAATGTCGGTAACTGACTCTGCATACAATGGGATTCATGACTGCAATGCTGGGCACAGAAGTAACGCAAATACAAACTGGTTACATTACACTGAGTAGGAATCACAACTGCAGCTATTTCTTCCTCCACCTGAGAGAGAGTTTTAGCTACTCTTACAGGGCCAAATCTTGAGATTCTTAGCGTGGTTTTGCTCAGAAAAATTCCAGTTGATTTCAGGAGGATTTAGCATGGTATAACAACCAAACAGGGACCTCAGGATTTGACTCAGTAAAATTATAATGATCCTCAAAACTACAGGACTTTGAGGCACACAAAGCCTTTTGTTTTTCTTTCCATGGAGCCAGAAGTGTGTTAAGTAGAGACATCTAGTAAAATATCAGAGTAAAGTACCATTCATAAAACTGTACTAATGATTAAAGGGTCTCTAATTCAACCCAGTGACCCCAGTGGAATTCTTAAAGTTTGAAAGCCATGACGTAGATTATTGTTCATTGCCCTTTCATTAATGCTGACTACGCTCTACTTTTTCAGAGGATGGAAAACCCTTTTGAACCTTGATATAATATAAACTAGTTGATGATAGGAAATAAATATATCTTAGCCAAGGAACAAGTGAATAAGACCACTCCTGGAATTAATTTTCAATATTCAATAGCATAGTAAAATTAATGACACTACTTGCAATAGCAAGAGTTATATCATCAGTTAGATTGAGAAGAACCCTGTGTGTACCACGGAAGGTTGTTCTGATGTCATGGGAAAGAGTGGAGTACTTCTGTGCAATGATACCAGCCAAAAAAATGCATGTCTAGTTTGAATCTGTATTTGCATATTAGCTGCAGAACAGCGGGCAAAAATAAATGCTAGCCTAGCGTACGGTAAAGTAAACCAGCATTGAAAAGGTTCAGATTCAACACATACCTAAAGATAACTAAACGTGGTATAAGGCTGAATGAAAGCAAGTGTCCTAAAACCAGTTGCTTAGAGTCCAGGGTACACTACACACTAATGGTGTACCCGGCTTTAGACTGGTAAATTTAGTCAGAGATCACATAAGACATGGACCTACAGACGTAGTCTATCATGGCAAACATAAATAGCTGATGGGATTCACCTCCTTGTTATGCAGGCTTCGCTGACACACTCAGAAAAGTCCATACAGCCAGGGGAGAAGGCCCAGCCCTGCACAGCACACAAGCCACATGCCAGAACCACTGACACCCACTGCGGAGTGGGGCTCTGCTTGGTGCCCAAGGCAAGATGGCAGCAATGCACCCCCTCCACCAGGCTGCTGTTTCCTACATGTAGGAGCAGAGGGAGGAGGGCAAATACACATGATAGATGAAATAATCACACTGATTCTCCTGTCTGGGTAATGCAGTGAGTGGTAAGATACCGCTTTGGAGTTCTTCAGCTTTATCTCCATCCTTTTCTTCCCCTCTCCTGCCATGTTCCCATCCTGCTGAAGATGAAAGAAGTCTGGCATTGGCCTCCCAAGGTCTCAGATGGGTGCTATTCTCTTCCATCTGGAAGTGGCACGCAGGTCATGCTAGACCACCTCCAGCAGAAGTGAGGGTTGAACTGTGCTTTTTAAAGTGGAAAACCCATGTAATTCTCCAAAAATTGTACACACAGAGGCAGTAATGTGCAAACTGTGCTGCCTCTCCTCTGCATTAGATGATCTGTCTGTATTTTACAGAAGTGTTTTAAGAAAAGACTGCTCAGTTGTGAAAGGAAAAATGCATATAGTTTCATGTTTCTAAAGATGCTTCTGGTGCTCTCAGTACCGTTGTCAGGGACAATTTGAAATATATCTAAGCTCTGAAGATTTCCGGGACCCAGCTGACACAAAATTTTGAACCCTGTCCCTCTCAAAAATCACAGAGGGGCACAAACCACACTCAACCTCCCTTTCAACCAACTTCCAATCAAATCCCTTTTACTCCTTCAACAAAGAATTGCTCACAGCAATGATACCTCTTCAACAGTTGCTTCAATTACTGTCCTGCTGATGCATTTAGGGTCACAATCCTGGTCTTGCAGGTATGACTGATCCTTTTAATAACATTTAAATTTTGTTTTGGTGACCATATGAGTGCTTTGATGGCTCATTCCCAAGACACACAAAATGGGATCTTGTCACAGGACAGTGTTTCAGCTTTTGGGTCTTTGCCTTTGGTACCTATGGTCTTGGCAATTTTTTCAGCATTTTTCCCTCAGGCATTTTTGCAATCTGGCATGTCAGCACCTACTAGCTTTAGCAACTTTGCAGCCTTGGCTTACTGCCTCAAAGCTTTGGCATGAGTCTGCACTGTGGCATCCTTTCAACTCCAAACCTACTTGCTTCGCAGGTTTTCTTTGTTTTTTTTCAGGATGTCAGCAACTGCCCTGACCCTAGGGGGGGAAGAAAGACTGATCAGCAAGTTCAAACAGTGTCTGTGCAGCAGAAAGATGTCTATCACAAATGAGCACATTCACTACATCACCTGCCCTTCTGTGTAAGCGTGCCAGATATTGCACATGCTCAGGTACCATGAGAAATTTTTCCAGGCCTTCTTCAAGATTATCCCTATACTTCTTCTGAGAGCCTGTGATGATGGGCTGGTAAAAACCCTGGCAAACTTCACAGTCCCAGACTCTTAAAACACTATGTCTCAATACTCCAGTGGATATAGTTTCCATCATCAAAGTATTTTCTCTTTCACCTCTCTTCAAAGCCGAGAAAACCCATCATGTAGAGATAGCTGTTGGGTTTAAGGAGTGATGGTTCAGGGTGACAAGTGCTGATTCAGCCGATGAGCTGCTTCTCACAACGACCACCAGGAGACAGCTAGGTGCCCTTTGTACTGCCTCCATTAAAATATTCCTTTTCACGTAGTATCACATCTTCTTTGCATTCTATTCAGGGAAATGAATCTAGAAAGTCTTTAAATGGAAGAATCCACAATGATGATGATATAGACTCATGCCAGGTTAATCTTTGTTCTCACCATCTATAACTCTGAAAGTCCACACCAGTGACTGCCTTCAGTGAAGGCCTGAGTTTTGGTGCAGCTGGAACACTTCTCTGTTAGAAATGCTTTGTTGTCGTGAACTGCTAATCATCACCTGTTTTGTCCTGCACCTTTTCTCTCAAAGGACTTTGCATAACCAGCTCAATAACGCAGACTTCAGCTCATCAGAGAAGTTGGAAAAGGTGAAAACAACAATAGATGATGCCTAAAACTAAGTGAGAGACTCTTGCTACCATGTATCTCTCTGTAGCCAAGGAAGCTGGACCAGGGCTTTCCCAGCAATTTAGAAGCAAATGTCTCTTTCAGTAGATTTTAATGGGTGTTGGATCTAGAATCCGTTTGCTTGGAATATGACTGCAGATCCACTAGAAAGAATTCAGAGATCGTACAGAATTACCAGGAATTTTTCTGTCAAAGTTTCCCCAAGGAAAACACAGTTCCATCCCAAATAAAATGAACTTGTGCAGTTTATTTACAAATCCAAAACACTGTGGATGTCCTTCATAAAAAAGACAATTCTTGAGGTCTTTTAAAGTGTGATTTTTCTGAGAGTTTTTTCCAGTGGATATTTTGCTGAGATGAAATTTGCTAACAACTATAACAATATGCAGAAAAAGAGGAAAAATAACTTTTGCCGACATCATGTATATAGCATGCTACACATAAAAAGAAACGGAGCAAAGTAAAAAGTAGTGCCATGACTTCAATAATGAGAACCTTTCCTTTAGCATCTCAGAAATGACAAGTAAGAAAGTTTTAATATAGGAGAGGATTTTTATTTGCATTTCTTAACAATAAGGGTGGTTTATACTCCACCTGGTGTCTTTTCTCACATCATCTTTTATGGGCTTCTCTCAGTGACAAGTACCTTTGTACAAAGGTTCCCCCCCCACCCCCCCTTCTCTGGTTCTAACTCTCTAGCAGGCTTCAGCATACAAACACAATGGGAGCATTGAAAGGAAGACAGTGGGACACCTCCTTTGATCTTGTGTTCTAATAACTTGTGTATGTTTGTGTCCAAAAACAATGTTCCAAGGCTTTTCTCATGAGGACTGCCGCTGCCGCCAAGTGAAAAGAATACTCATCACAGGGGTGGTGGAATAGTTAAACTGCATTCAGGAGAGTAAAGTACTGGCCAGTAATGTAAACAGCAGACTGTAAACTCTACTAAATGCTTTGATGACTGAAGAGAGCACCACTCCTGACAACTGACAACATAGACAACATAGGTCTGTTTAAACCATGGCACTGAGGGTCACCATGAAATCATACAATTCCCCATCTCTTTTCATATCCATTCTAGAGGATACTCATTGCATGTGGACAAAAGAAACGTGTCTTGCATTAAAGCAAATGGCTACTGTCAGATAAGCCAGGTGAGCTCCTCCACTCTCCTGTTGCTTGCTCAATGTTGTTGGAGGTTTTTTAAACTACAAGAAGCTGGATTTTTTTTTCATTTTTCATTTTGTAACTTGCTGTTGCTTTTCTTTCTAAGAAAAAGAAAATATAACTGGCATGAGAGCAGAATAAGACCAGCCAAACCTAACAGACAGAGCACACTGCTTGTGTAAAGTCACTTCTGATGAAGTGGCAACCCACAGTGAGGAGTGGAGGAAGGAGAAAGAAAGTTGCTTGATCACCCTCCTACTATTTACAGCTATGGACTGGTAAAGTCTTACACACTTAGTTATTACTGTCAAGTGTTGACAAAGCTGTGAACTTTGGAAAGAGAATGTAAGAATCAGGATCTGCACCTACATCTTGTATTTAGGTTCCATCTCTGGAACCAGCAGATTTGAAACTGCAGAGTCTGACAGACACCCGTGCCTGATTTTCAATACGATAGCCTTTGCAAAACTCTCATGAAACATGAAAGGCTTGAATTCAATGTGTGTTGGTTCAGCACAGCACTTCTATGTTAGTTTTGCTTGGATTTTTAAAATAAGCATAAAGTTTGTTGAAGTTCTGTTGCTGTAGTAAGCAGGGTTGGTGCTGTGCTTACAAATAAGTAGGTGTAAGAAGCGTGTAACTTAATAGACATCTCAAAAGGATAAAAAAATGTTAGTAAAACTATCTTTTAAGCTGTGTGAATTATAACAATTCCAAAGTGTTTTGGCAAACTCATTCATAACTATATCATACTAGAAAAGAAAACTTTACTCTAAAAAATACGCCTGGGCCACCATGTCACTGTACAAATCTGGCACCAGTAACTTGCCACAAGTATTTTGTCATTCTAAAATAAACTTGGCTATAAAAGAATGCCTTCTTCTGAACATTAAGATATGGCAAAATAAACCTCCAGGTCTATTTTTAAGTTGCTTACACATGGAATCTTTGGTTACTACTAATTTTCCCCACAGATACCCTGTTTACACTAAGGAACAGTGTTGATGCAAAGCTTGTGATGCAGCAGGCATATAGCGACTGATAGAGGTGAGGAACGGTGGCAAAGCCAACAGCCATTCTCCATTTCAGTATGCGCGTTTCTGCTCTGCCGGACACAGAGCAGACCCTGGCTGCCTGTAGCCTACAGACAGTCTTGGTGATGGATTACACAAGACTTAAACAGAAAAGATCCAGACTGTTAACTACAGGTTCGCTGTCACTTCATCCAAGGGGCACAGAAAGCACGGTCCTGGCTCAACGCTCACCATTTGTGCAGCTTACCACAGCTGTTGAATCGGTAACAGACTCATTTCAGACATGGACCTAGGGAGGTGGAGGCACGCAGCAGGAGCACCCGTTAGCACTGTCCAGCACCACACACAGACACACTCCAGGTGATGAGGCACCGACTGAGCCCTGTGTGCGCTGGATTCCTTGCGGGGAAAACAGAAATCCCTAGCGCAGTGCAACTGTATTGGTGCAACCGGCACAGCACAAGCAGCGTGATCTAAATGGCCCTTGTCATTTACCTGTACTCTCCGAACTTTGCTGTGTAAAGCAGTTTCGTTTTCAAAATTCACTTATTTTTTTCTTGCAAAATCCATCCAATGGAACCACTAGAGTGGCTCATACAGATAAAACACTATCTTAAATGAGCTTAAAACCAAAATCTTCTTTGCTCCTACAAGGAAAATTCTGAAGTCTTGGCAGATGGACAGACACGAGATGACCAAGTAAACTCTTTGAACATTTAATTTATACTTCTCTGATTGTCATTTACCATCAACTGTCAGTGTTACAAGACCTCACATCTACCCAGCACGCTGCACATTGATCTAATTTGTGTGCTGTATACGTGGCCTCTTCACTATATGTCTGAAACATTTTCTTATGGCATTAATGACATAATTATTGCATTCAGATAGGCTGCGTTAGTTTGAATGAAGATAACCCATGGCGATCCACTTTGCTGCTCTGCTCCACACTCTGTGTCCTTTTGCATTGTATATTTTCAAATACATGACAGAAGCTACAGGAATTCTGGGATTTGCATAAAACTAACAAGCCCCCAATTCTTCTCCTGGCATTCAGCAATTTTGCCATGGTGGTTTTGAACTAGTGCCAGACCACGTCTAACCAAGGCAGCATTTCTGCCAGCACCCTGCAAAGGCAGGGTGCATCATAGCAGGCTTTCCCTTTTGTCTCTATTCTGTCAGCAGGTCAGACAGGTGAAAGACCTCTGGCACATTAACCGCACACCCCGTGCTTCCTCACAGATTTACCTACTGCCCTCACTTGTGGGAGTTTCTTGCGATGTCTTAAGGGAATCTTTCCCTATAGGACTCCTTCAGTATTTTGAGGCAGTTATAGGACTGTGGGCTGAGGCTAAGACTGCCTTCATGCAATAACCCAGTCTCTTACTTATTCAACCAAATTTAGATTTTTAAAAAGACAAACAAATTCCTGAAAACTTACTTACTAGGTAGAATTCATCTCCCTCTACAGTCAATGGAGAGAAACACATGGTTCATGTGACCGATTTTATACGTCTACATTAAGTTGAGATGAATCATTTTCTAAAAGTACCTATTAGGATATGATTTGTTTCATCTTAATATAGACATTTAAAATGGGTCAGGTGAAATGGCTATTCCCCTCCCTTGGCTATAA
Organism: Balaeniceps rex; assembly: GCA_013401315.1. Classification (NCBI taxonomy): domain Eukaryota; kingdom Metazoa; phylum Chordata; class Aves; order Pelecaniformes; family Balaenicipitidae; genus Balaeniceps; species Balaeniceps rex. Next base: position 32,395 of record VYZW01033486.1, read on the forward strand.
GGGGAGACTGGGTGACAAGATCAAGTGAAGATATTATAGGCAGCTAAAGTTGGGTGAGATGCATTCCACTCCCTGTACATGGTGTAAGACTTAAGGTTCCTTTTCCCTCTGGTCTTGAAGGGAAAGATGATTTTTTTTTTTAACACAAAAATAATACTCCTGCATACTACATACTGCAAAACATCTAGGAGATCAGAGGGAACAAATTGCTACTAAGCTGAACAAGGCTCCAGTAAGCATGTATAAAAGCCTGAGATCACAGCTTTGTCATCATACAGAAGACAGTCAATGTGTAAGTTACATATGTGTTAAGCCAGTTCCTGTAGGTGTATTTGTGGCTGTTGTGGAATGTTTTAAGGTGTATTTTCTGTTTCTGCATGGAGTAAGAATGTCATTGTGGAAAGTTTCAATAGCATAAAAACCACTGTATCAATAAAAGCTCTTCTAACTGCCTGATCTTTGGGCCTGCTCTAATCAGCCCTCTTGTGCAGACAGGAACGGCACTGTCCAGCAACTAGACCAACCATTCCCATCAAACTCCAGCAGACAAAATACATGAAAGAACAGCTATGTCATCTCTAGTCCTCTGATATTTCTAACCAACTAAACAGTGGGAGTACCCTAGCTTACACAGGCTCAAGGAAAGATTGGGCAAACCAACATAAGGGAAATCCGCTGACAGTTTCTAAATACATAGAAGCCATCTCAAACTCAGGAATTCCCTGAATAACAACTTGTTAGAAACCGAGAGGTGATTGAGTGAAAGTATCATGATATGTTAACCCTATTATTATATTCTTCCCCAGGCATCTGCTTTTGGTCATCGTTAGAGACCAGCACCCTGTACAGCAATTCTTAAACTACCTACCACAAAAAGTAAAGTGAATCATGAGCGTTTGAGACCAATTGAAGAAGTTCAATTAGTATTGTCCCCATGGAGGAGAGGAAGAAAATTTCTGCACTGAGTTCAACTAAGCCAACTGAGCTGGTCTGGAGACTCCATACTGATTTCAAGAGACCCACGAGGTACAATTCATTCTCTTTATGTCTGAGTAGCTGTACAATAATATCCACATTATTAAAATAAAATCTTGTTTTATAAGACAGTTTCCTCATATGTTCTGAGTATTTCCTACTGAGAGTGGGAAGGCATTAATAAAACTGGATTTAAAATTCTACAAATCAGCATAAATCTCTATGGAAAAAGAATATACTTCAGCTCTTCCCTGCTGTTGGATTATTGTTGAATACCCTATGGTTCTCCACAAATTCTTTTCTGTAGCACAAACCAATGAGATAGATAATGTAACTTTTGTTTATAAATTCTATATTCTCTTTACTATAAAGTCTCATATTTTAACAGCAGATCTTTCACACAATTGAAATGTATACTCAGAATTATGGCAGCCTGGCAAATAGTTAAGGAGTTTAAATATATCAGTCTTAAATCAGGTCAAACAGGATTAACAACCTAAAAGATAGCATAGCCTCATCCTGGTCATTAGTGAAGATGTTAAACAGTGTTTGGCTCTTGTATTGGTTCCTTGGGTACACCACTGGTGACTGGCTTCCTGCTGGACTTCATACTGCTGATCACAAGACTCTGAGCCCAGCAGTTCAGCCAGTTTTCAGTCCACCTCCCACTCACCTAGAGTCCACTCATCTAGACTGTACTTCATCAGTTTGTCAGTAAGGATGTTATGTGAGGCAGTGTCAAAAGTCTTACTAAAGTCAAGATAAACAATATCCACTGCAACATCCACCTTTCATTATAGAAGGCTACCAGGATTGTCAGGGATGATTTCCCCCCTTCATAAATCAATGCTGACCACTCCCAGTCACCTTCTGTCCTTAGCATGCTTGGAAATGGTTTCCAGGATTATTTGCTCCATCACCTTCCCTGGGATCAAGGTGAAGCTGACTGGCCTGTAATTTCTCAGATCCTCCTTTTTGCCTTCCTTGAAGACAGGAGTGACATTTGCTTTATTTCAGTCCTCAGGAGCCTCCCCCAATAGCTATGACCTTTCAAAGATAATTGAGAGTGACCTTGCTGTGTTATCAGCCAGCTCCCTTGTGAATGCACCCCATCAGCTCCCATGGACTTGTGTACATCCAGTTACCTAACCTGACACTCTTCCACTGAGGGTGAGTCTTCATTGTTTCAGACTTTCTTACTGGTCTCAGGAACCTGGGATGGCTGAAGGTTGGTCTTACTAGTAGAGACCGAGCCGAAGAGGACACTGAGTGCCTTGGCCTTCTCTGTGTCCTCTGTCACCAGGCCCACTGCCCCATTTGGCAGCAGACCCACATTTTCCCTGCTGATACACTTGCAGAAGCCCTTCTTGTTGCCCTTCACATCCCTTGCCAGGTTCAACTCCAGGTGGGCTTTGGCTTTCCCAGCCCCATCCCCATGTTGATATAGATTGCCAGAGGCTACACTGTAGAACATGCCTGGAGTTTGTGTCTAGAGTCAATTACAAATGTAATGTACCAGTCTCAGAAATAAACATTAAACGGTCTTTTGTGTACAAACTGGCAGGAGACACTGATTTTGCAAGGACCACAAAATATCCCAGCCATCCTAATTTTCACTTTAGCAATTAAAAGAATCCAGATGTGAATCCCTGCATTCATTTGAAATAAATATTACAAGCAAATATAAGAGTTTCAAACTGCTACAATGGTCCAAGCCTTTGTCAAGCTCATAGCTGGGATCAGAGCTGTGCAGAAAGTAGTTTTTCTGCTTTGTAGGAAATTCCACAAATATTTTTTTAATCATTCTGAAAGAGGAAAAAAGCCCTTGAAATTTTCATTATTTTTTTAATGTTCTTCCTGGATTGAAACTGATCATTCTGATTTTTAGGCTTTTTCTATTACAAAGCACAGTTTATCGTCTTAATTTTAAACAACGGGCTAAAAAGCTACTTCACAAGGTCAAAATGGTCTATTCCAAAAATATAAAGAACTTCTGTTTCAAGTCTATTCAAATATCCTGCTCCAATATTTTTAATACATAGAAAATTGTCAAATATGGATTGCCATTTTGCAATGAAAAGCTGTTCCACAATAAATTTTCTGACCAGTTCCAATTTGAAACATGAGAGAATACAGGGATTATATTTACAAGTGGTTTTGTGTCTTCAATGGTATTACTCATCCCTTTCATCTCCTAAGGGAAAAGATGACTNTCTGACTCTTTATTTACCTAAGTTCGTCTTCCCAGTGATTTGAGTGAGGAAGGTACACTTTCATTTCAGAAATACTCCAGGGTGCCTCTGACTATGCTAAACATTTTGGCTAGCTAAAGCCAGTTGGCTTTATTTTATGTATTTTTATACTGAAGATGTTTACAGTTGCTTTGTTAGAACACCAAGGCTTTTTCCCTACATGAGATGCAAAAGTTAATAATACTTTGTTTGCTAATACTGAATTAACAGTCACAACGTACAGCATCCAGACTAACCCTGAACAAGAATTCTGTCCCCATCAGATACTGCAAATAATACAGACATAATCCTATCAAAAAGATAAAATAAAATAAGAGAAAACAAAACAAAAGGAATCTTAAGTATGTGTATTCCTCTTTTGGCTTTACAACTGTAGAGTCCCTCCAAAGCCATCACATTTCATTACAGTGGAGATTTCTGGTCCAACCTCACTTATAGAAAAGGCGCCTGCATATCCTTGAGTTCTTTCCCTGTCTGTATTCGGCATAGATTTCGAGTATAGGATGAGCATCTGACCTTCAAAAAAATCTTAAATTCAGAATATATAAAATAGGCTGCTTAGCCATTCTTCTTATTTCTAAAGGAGATTAAATGCAGTTGAAGAAACTACACTGCATTCAGAAACTGGAACCTTTGGAAGAAAGGGTGACATTTTCTCAAAAAGAAAAAGTCCACAGACTAGGACTTTTCAACTGTTTCAATATAAAAGAGCCAAATATAAAGAGCAGGAAACCATTCTGTACTTTCAGAATAATGTGAAAAAGACAACCCAAGAGAGCTTTAATACCTGAAATGCTCTTAAATCCTAAAGAAAGACTTTTTGTAATACTATATCAAAAGGGGAAAGAGAAATAGCCCAACACAGTGCTTTCCTTTTTTCAGCATGATATGGATGTGGAAAGTATGTTAATTCCTGTACTCTCAAAGGAAAACAAATAGCATAAACAGACAGACAGGAGAGGAAGAGAGCAGTATGTTTAAAATAATAGAGATACCCACCACTCATTTAAGCTGTTAGCTCTGGGAAGGCTCAGGCTGTGTGTCCAATCACAGGACCTACAGTTTATGCCAAGACTTGTTTCAGATGCATTCTGCACCGACTCCACCGAATGCGAACACAATTAGAGCATTCAGCATCAGACAGTAGGAGATCCCCTTTGATGTTGGGATAAAATGAGGATATGCAG
>VYZW01033492.1:420-13227 GCA_013401315.1 Balaeniceps rex
GTATAAGGTTAACAAGCCTGTCAATGACTAAGTGCGCATGGAGTCCCAGGACTGGAATCCAATACACTCATCTACACCACAAGTTCTCAACAGTCCCTTGTACCAAAGATGGAAAGGGTAAAAGACAAACTGCAGTGTTATACTTGAAGCTCTGTGAGGTATTTCAAAGGCCTTGAATGTGTGGATATTTGTCTCATGAGGTCAGTTATAATCAATATTTTGAAAACATAACCTATGTGATTAAAAGGCATCTGGTTCCTTACCTCGGGCCTTTAGTGATCAAATACAATGGCAGTGACTGTCTATTCTGAATTTAAAACTTAGAGAGTTTAGTACCGTGATTTGATATCATGAGATCTATGATTGTTTAAAATCTTCCTGGGTAAGCCTGTGTCATTCTATGTATGTTTATTCATAGTGAATTTAAGCACAAATTATGAACATGTCCAAAAAATATGTCACATTTCCAACCAGGTGTGTCAATTTTTATTCTTTAGATCAGGGATCAAAATTAATCCTATAACCTTTGCACCTAGTCATAACCTTTCCTTTCAATGTAGTCATTACTTGCAGCATTTATTTGTTAAAAATCCAATAAAACAGACTTACATGAGAAAATCCTATTCCTTGCATGGAGAATTTTCAAACAGAAAAAAATATTCTTTTCATTTCATAAATTATTTGACATTATGGCCTGAGATTTGTCATCTTTACTGAAAGAATCTGAGGATTCTGGGGAAGACATTGCTAATTCTCATTGTATTCCTGACTTCCAGTCTCCATACCAGGTGTATCAAGCTGTATTACATTACTTTCATGACAAGGTTGAATACTTCTTTGAGATTTTGGATCCCTCTTCATGTGTAAGGCATGATGATCTTTTGGACCCCACGTGCTTTAGGACAAAGAATTTGCTATCTTACCCCAAATAAAAAGGAACTGAGCAAATTGTACCTTCAGCTCCTTGTTTCTTATTCAGCCCTGTTTTATCCCTCTGGGTAGGTGCGCTGCTTTAGAGCAGCATCTGTAGTGAGCAAGCACAGAGCATGGTGACCCATCCAAGTCTCACTCATGGAGCTAACTGCAAGGAACTTATGTACACACGAATCTACATAAAGGTCCTGGGAACAAGAAGACTGTTTTGGAGGCAGCTGACTTCCACTTTAGCTTGGGGTTCTGAGATGCACATAGATCTGAGGTACTCAAAGACTGACTATAAGAAGTTCTGGCTATTTTTGCTCCAATAATTTTGAAGGTCCCTTTAAGTTCCTTTAAAATGAAATCTAATACAACCAAATAAATATTCAGAAAGCAGTTAATGAATGTGGTCACAGAAGGAAAAATGCACTGTGTGCACAATTAATGAGCATGTACTAGACTCATGAAAGACACATGGGACAATAACATGGTGGACTTAGTGCAGTATGCACCAAAAATTTACATTTAATGGAAGTTACAGCACAGAAGATCTGTGACAAAAAGTGTTTCACAGATATATCAAAAAAGCATTGAGCTGGATACATACTGACCCACGTTGAACACTCCAGGAAGAAATGAAATTAAAGTGCCGTGAATCAAAGCACATAACTCCCATTAGTGCCAAAGAGAGAAGTATGTTGAGGAAGGCATATAAAGATGAAAAAGTAATTTTCAGTAAACACAGTTTTGGTGGTAAGTGTCTTTCAGCCAAGCTGCTTGAATGTGTCTATAACCCTCAACATCTGTAAAACATGCTCACAGGGTATACAAGTGGTTTGGGGTACATTTTTAGTGCGATAAGTGGATATTCAGCCAGAGAACTCCCATGAATATTAACGAGCCTCTTGCAACTAAATCTCTGCACACCAGACTCAATATTTACCCTGTCTATGAATTCTTAGAGGTTTTAATTTAAACTACATTTATTTATTGTCAACACCTAATATTTTTCAACTTGCAGAATGTCAGCAAGGGCTTGCACCATGCAGAAAAAAATTAATGCTATTTATATTAATGCATAGTTTATGGAAGTATCTGAATTCCTCAAATAATAACTTTTACTAAACAGGCAATGCTATTAGCTCTTCACATTTCAAAGTCATCAGGGTGTATATATACAGATAGTGTAAAAAAAGCCACTGCAGAGCAGTGGTTGTGGCAGCACACCTGAACTCTGAGTGCTGGATCCTACCTTTAGTGATTGTTGACTCCTTGCGCAATTCCAGACAGGTTACTTGGCCACTCTTCCTTTAGCAGACTTGTGTGCGAGTAGTTGAGGTAGTTATTTGTGGCACTGTGGTATCTACCTTTAAGAGGATTTCAGCTGCAACTTGTATTTGTAATATCTTTGGCATTTTAAGATACTGGGCTGAAAGTTGCTAGAAAGAGACAAATCACTGTTCTTGTTTCAAGTAACTGCAGTTAAGTACTTTTCCTACAGTCAGTTAATATTTTTCTTACGTTTTTTTCTTCCCTTTGCCTCTCTACCCCCACTCTGGGGTTCACAGGCACAGCATTAGTTGTCCAGTGGGACCATGTACATCTGCAGGATAATTACAACCTGGGCAGTTTCACTTTTCAGGCCACCCTTCTCAATGATGGGCGTATCATTTTCGGCTACAAAGAAGTAAGTTGGGTCTGCAAATTGTCATTTAAGTAGACAAATTACTTTATACCTGCCAGGAATTTCCCTACATTGGGGGGGGGGATATTTGAAAGTTCAGCTATAAGATCATTTCATTATATTGCTTATAAGATCACTATTTTGCTGAAAATGACATTTTATTGTAAAAGCAATGTTCATGTGATGGACTTGAAAACCATCAACATGGCTCATATGTGCTACTCCTGGATTTCAACTGGCCTTTTTTGAGTGGTTGTGAGGGTTGAGTGTTTAGTAAATCCTTGATTGTTTAGTAAATTCCTCTTGGGTTTTAAATGGTAGAGTCTAATTGCTCAATTAGTTCATCTAACTTGGGCTGTGAAAATACTCTAGAATACTCTAAATCAATCATTAGTATTAAAAGGTCACCTTTTTCCTGCAGCTATAATTTCTTGGCAACTGATGTGTTTCAAAGTTCATATATTTCAAATAAGAAATAACTGTTTTGTATCTCTAGCTCTGTGAGGTTTTCCATCTATTTGGTGACAACACTGGTTAGATTGAGGCCGTTTGGTTTGTTTTCATAGCATCAATCTGTTGTTGTCTTGGTTGGGCTCTTCTGCATTCTCCAAGTGTTTCAGAATTTCAATCATTACTTTAGATGATTTTTTTTTTTTTGCTATTGTTGCTAGAGTCCTGGAGGCTGTAGCTTAGAGGCTATACCTGCAGTTGAATTTCATGCAAATGAGAATCAGAAGGTCGCTATCTCAATTCTCTAGGGGGAAAGAACAATTTCTTTCTTTTTTTGGTTATTTTAATCTCAGTTTGGCATGCAAAGTGTGGCTTTCTCTTCAAGATGTACATTTTCTGTTATCCTCCTTATATTAAAAAAATGTAATCAGTGATATGACTGATTGTCCAGACCTGGAGAAGTCTGGGTTCTCCTCATCTCTCTGCTACAGACCAGTTGTGAGCCTTCAGGCTTATTTTTCATGCCTGTGTTGAAGCCATGCACCTGAATGAAGCAGAAATAATAGTACTCCTCTCCCCTTCACTAGAAAGCTAGTGAGGATCTGTGTTATTCTACTAGCAGCAGTCATATCTTCACCTAAGATAGATGTCTTTGCACCTTGCAAACAGGATTGCTGCAGGATACTCTTACTGGATTAGTTTTGTAGATACAGGAAACTCCTGGTATGCCCACGTACCTGGCTTTCCATATCTTATGAAAGACATGCAGATGCAAGGCCTGCTCTGACTCTGTTTCTGAATGTTATGTGCAGGTTAGTAGTCTTAACCTATGAAAATGCAGTTTATTTGCATTTTGACTCCAGCTTCATGAAAGCTTTGGTCTGTTTAGCACAATGGAGCCTGTGTTTGATCAAAGGAGTGTGCACCAAAGCTTTGTTTATCTCCTGTTGTGGAAACCTTTTTAAAGAAAAAACAGTCTTTTTAAAGACTGCAGAAAAGTTCCTGCCTTCAAGACCCAGAGAAGTGGGGAGGGACACTACTTCAATTTGTAGTTTTAAGATAAATTTGGCAAGAACTACATATGCATTCTAACATTAAAATGGTGACATTTTCAGGAGACTACTGTTCTTGGTTGTGAGATGCTCTGCCCTATCTGTTACTGTCCAGCCCTGTGCAAAATTAATCTAATATGGGTGATAGAAGCTGTTCCTCTAAATTGATAGTATCTTACATTCATTTTGCATAAATGTAAATGATGATGCAGAGTGCCAGGCAGCAGAGAAATTTATTCATTTAGGAAGACAGGAGGAAGTGTGCCACCTCATTAATCACATGTGGTTCCCTAGAATTGCACGCAACTATGTCTTTAATCTGTAGATAAACAAGTTCTGTGCTACAATGGCTTAGGTTGCTTGCTCTCACTGCACCCCTGGAAGCTTCCTCCAGAACCACAGTGGTTTTGTGGGGAGGAGTTATTAACATTCTTTTCATTAGTCCTGAGACAGAAAGAATTGGAATTTACAAATGGGATAATTTGCATTTTTTCCACTGCTGAATCTTTGAAATCCCCTGTCATGAGTTATTCTTGTCCTGAGTGGATTACCAAACATCACTTTTGCACATAGTTAAGGAAAGAGACTTTTTAAAGTGGCAATAGTAACATACTAGTGGTCTGTAAATCTTTTGACAAAAGATTTTTGTAAAATCTTACAATGTTACAACTAGTGTATTCCATTGGTAATTGCTTGGGGAATGGGTTTGGAGGCTGAGATTTCCAGAAGACTACATTCTTTATTTGCAGCCTGTCTTACTCCATTAAAACTACCTCAGCTTTTCACCTAAATGACGAAAATTGAATAAAATTTCCAATCACTGATCAGACACAAGATGTCTGAGAAGAAAAACGGAGACACTTGTAAATTTAAACTTGACTCTAGTGCTTATAAGTGTGGCTAGGAATTGATTTACTTTCCAGTGTTGAATCCATTGCCTTCTGAGGAAGTCCTTTCTTCTGGAACCATTTCTCTTGCTGGTGAGTCATGTTGTCAGGAGGCCCATTAGCTTCAGTAAGATTACTTGTGTGAGTGCTCACTAGCATGAGTAAAAGTTGCACAAGAAGATTTCTACCATCTTTTTGGTGCCATTTCATTTTTTTTTTTCAGTTCATCAAAAATGACAGTGATGTATGGCAAATCTGTGAGGTCTTCATTGCATTGTCATTGAAAGTCTGCAAGCTGTAACACCACGTAAGAAATGCAGCAGACGGGTTGCGAGTAACTTTATAAAGCATCCCACAGGGGCTCTGTATTAGGGACACTAGGATTTTATCTTGAATAATCCACTTTTAAAATAATTTTGATTATACATTTAAGGGAGCTACAAATAGGGAATTTTATGTCTAAAACAATTCATGGAAATTTTACTTTTTATTTCCTATTTATGCAAACCATTTGAAATTCACTTTTTCATATTCTTCCTGCTCCCACATCAGGTTTGCTACCTCATAAACCTGGTGTTGACCACCAAGGCAGGATCTTGGCTGGGGTTTGCTGAGTATCAAAGGAGATGTTTTGCCCAGTCTTCTGCATTCTGTTATTTGCCCAACAGGAAGCAGTCTGAAATACACAATTTTTATCCAAAATCCAGACTAGATTCTGAAAAAAAAAAACTTTAGAAAGGGAGATGAGCGACCAGGATAGTGAAATATAGAGACATCAGAATATCTTTCAGAAGAGTTAATGGGTAGAAGAAGCTGTACAGCCAGGTTTTCAAAATGTAAAAACAATTTGAAATACAGTAAGGTCCTATAGCAAGTCAAATACTTATATCTTTACCAATTTAGTTTGTTTACAGTGTATACACCTTCCATTTTAAATATCACTGTGCTTACACCAACTGTTAGTGTTCTGACAAATGGTCAATATGTCAGGAAACATCAGCTGTCAGGAAAATTTTACTGATGCACCTCTACTACACATGAAATACATTACAGTGCAAACTAACTAACAGAACTTACTAATAAAGAAAATTTTCTGCAAAGGTATACTTTTCTATGTATTAGTAGTGAATACTCATTTCTTATGTTCTAAATTTCACAGAACTTCAATTCTCAAGAGCTTTACTTCTTTTTGAACAAAATAACTATTCCATATAGTCTTTTCCCATTAGTGCTTATAGCTAATGTTCCTTAGTGTAACATTTGGTTTCTTTTTCTGTCCATGATTAATACAGGACAAATTAGGCAAAGGTACCAAAGGCTTTGTTAATGGTTTAGGATATTTTTCTTAATTTCATTGGCTTGAAGGCTTTCTTTGTTCATTTAAATAGTAATGACTCTCTATTTATGTACTCATCCAGAAACCATTATTAAAGTTGAAATGCTTATTCAAATTGCCCAATATGTGAAGCTGGAAAACAACTCTAAAAGAGACTTGTAGTAGAATTTCTTTCTACTGTGAAAGGAGGCAGAACTGAATGGAACTGATTAAGTACTAGCAGTTAGATAAAATTGATGCTTCTGCTATGCATGATGGAAAATATTGTGTTTTCAGTAACAAGACTCCAAACCTTATGATTGTTTCCTGAAAACTAAAAAAAATAATTCACAGTCTTCGTGGATATTCTGCCTACATTATTGTCCTGGTTTCAGCTGAGTTAGAGTTACTTTTCTTCCTAGTAGCTAGCATAGTGCTGTGTTTTGGATTTAGCATGAGAAGAATGCTGATAACACACTGATGTTTTAGTTGTTGCTAAGTAATGCTTAGACTAGTCAAGGACTTTCTTTTTCAGCTTCCCATGCTCTGCCAGGTGCACAAGAAGTTGGGAGGGGGCACGGCCCAAGATAGTTGATCCAAATCGACCAAAGGGCTATTCCATACCATATGACGTCATGCTCAGTATATAAACCGAGGGGAGTTAGCCGGGGGGCAGCGATCGCTGCTCGGGGACTGGCTGGGTGTCGGTCGGCGGGTGGTGAGCGGTTGCATCACTTGTTTTCTTTTCCCTGGGTTTTGTTTGTCTCTCTCGTTCTCCTTTTCATTACAATTATTATTATTATTATTATTATCATTATTATTATTACTATTATTATTATTTTATTTCAATTATTAAACTGTTCTTATCTCAACCCGTGGGTTTTCTTACTCTTGCCCTTCCGATTCTCTCCCCCATCCCACCAGGGAGGGGGAGGGTGAGCGAGCGGCTGCGTGGTGCTTAGTTGCCGAGTGGGGCTAAACCACGACAATTATACATTCCTGGCACTTCTCTGCCTCTGCTATTATTATCAAAAATATTAGCATGGAAACAGGATCTTTGATTTTATGAGGTGATCATTTTATGCAACTTAAAATTCCTGGTTAGGTTTCATGCAGTTTGGCCTGTAGAGTAATTAATAACTGTTTAGGAAACTGACAATGAAAACCCTATATATTGTATTCCTAATTATTGTTTTGCAGCACACTCTGGCTCTTATCTTTGACTCAGTTTTGAAGTGGGGCAGTAATTGCACCCTGCTTACCATCTCCTTCAGAATAAGGTCAGAGGCCATTATTTTATTCGTTTTTGAAGGGTGAGATTCTGACACGTTCTCAGAGTAAATTGAAAAGATAAAATTTGAGAACCCTCTGATGGAAAATACTCTCTAGATTACTGTTCCCAATGATTAACAGAATTCAACATGAATTCTAAATGTCTTTCTCCCCATTGTTGAAGTATATAATCCAAAATATAGATCTCAATGGCTAGTGTGCATTTGGGAAGCTTATTCCTAAGCTGGTGACTTTTACAACGCAAGACTTCATATTGTCTACGGTAGAGCTAACATACATTTTGGAATTATTCTAGTTAAAATCCATCCTCTGAAAGTAATGCCATTAAACCCCTGCCACCCATTAGCAACTAGTTGCACTTTCCTAGCTTACTGATCCACTATTTAACATGTCATCCTGTCAGGACATATCTTGCCTTTCAGGTGAGGAATTCAGAACACTAGTTATCTGCTTCACTGTATGTTTCACTGTAATCTTCAAGAAATTATTTTATCATTTGCTACAAGCCTTCTGTCAAAAGGGCATATTTCCTAACACGCCATCATATGGTAAAAGCCCATTTGATCTTGACATCTCATTCAAAAGATTTCACCTATAAAATGGCACCCAGTACAGTCATCACCAAGTGACTTAAGTATTCAGTTCTGTAAAACAACTAATTTTCCCACACTTTAAAAATAAGCATATGTCTTTGTAAATGCAGATTTAATAACATTGTAGTTTTTCAAGAAAAGAAAAGAGTTCTCCTGGGTCATGGATTCCCTTTTACTTTGACTGCATTTCTGTCTGTATGCCTGTATGTTTGACACAGGCTATGCCTCAGTTTGAAGAGCTGGCTATACTAACTTAATTTATGATTTCCTCACCTTACACAAACACTTCCCTGTTTCTAAAACACATATCCAAAATTTCAGCCTCTTCTTAAAGCTGCCAGTCTGTTAGACTGGACCCTACTACAACTTTCTTATTAGTTTGAGAAAATGATTCTGCAAGTTCTTCACTCTCACTAGCATTCCCAGCACAAGAGGGTGGACACCTGCAGGGATTTTTGCAAAATCTACCAAGATATTTCTGCTCCAAAATTGTCTAATTTCTGCTGAAGTTTTTGTTTGTATTTTCTGTTCAATTTGGCTACTGTGTCTTATTTTAGTACCAGATATCACTGAGTCACTCACAATTTTTATTAAATAGTGAAACTGGAAGTGACTTTCAAGCTCTGAACCAAGTTGTAATGAAAATAAATTTATAATAAAAACCAAAAAAAAACAACAAACAACTTGTGGCATTTGTACTGCAAGAACCCATCCCTCTTTCCTTGGGGGGGCAGGAAAGAGAAAGAGAGAGAAATTAGTTTGCTGTTAGCACAATTTTGGGGGGAAAGATGCAAATTGTTCAATTATTCACAAATTCAGAAAAAAACACAAGATATGGCACTAGACTTAAAATTAAGGAGGCTTATTCAAGGAGACCTGAGTGCAACTTCTCCTGGTTTGCACTCACATGTAAAAATGAGTATAATTGTTTTCATGTATCAGACACAATTTGTGCCTTGAGCTACAATTTTTGCCAGCATATTTTGTTGGTCACACACCTACTCATAATTCCGATTCCAACTACATTTTGTGTCCATAAAACGGATTTCTTTCTTCATCTGCTGTGTTTCCTCTCTAACCTGGAGAGAAATAGTCATTGCATCCTTCTCACAAGTGCTTTTTCTAATGTGATTTTCAACAGCTTCTCTAGAGAGTCCTCCTCAAAATCTTTTAAGACAGTGTTTTTGATAGTTAATATAAGCTTTTCTCTACAGTATTCTGTGAATAATTCCCTTATTTTGTTTATATTTTCATGTGGGAGAAAGTTTATAGACTTATTTCTGAACTCTGAGTCTTTTATTTTGAAGACTTTGAAAAGACAGCTTTCAGCCTTCTTATGTCATATTCTCCAATAACCGCATCAGAGCTAAGCTGATATAAGCTAAATATAAATTCATGTATTACTAGCAGTATTTCCAAGCCACTTCTGGTTTTCACGTTGATTTAACATCATTCCTTTTGTTATACCAAAGCAGATCATGTATGCAAGAACCCCTAAATAAACCAGCCAAATCTATCCCTAAAAAGTAAAAGAAATGGAAATTTATGACACTGTAGTTCAACAGAACCCACTTTGTCTGTTAATATTCTCAAATTTAACTTTTCCTAGACAGATACCAGTGTAATCAGGAAAAAGCACAGCTAAATGATGTTTTGAGAACAAGGAGAAGAACAACTACTGATGCTCAACTCAAATAGCAGAAGTCATACCATTAATTGACATGTAGACAACACTGAGTCCTCATTCACTGGATGTGTAACCACCTTTTTACTTTGGCATTTTTCTGCTGTGTGAAAAATACTGGTCAACAGTATATTTTTGGTAGTTTTACACAGGTGAAACCAGAGCAGACTATTAGATTAGCTGAGCTAGCACCTTGTATCTCAGTTTCTTACACTTCATGCAGTTTCATCTGTCTTCAGCCCAGTAATTTATGGTTAACTGAAGGCCAACTTTGAAAAATAAGATATCCAACTGTGATTTGAAAGCAGCAATGGGTAGAGAATCATAATTTCTCTTGGTAGTTTATCCCAGTGGTTAATAACATTCAATCATAGAAACGTGCCTTATTCTACTTTGAAGGTATCTGTCTGCAGCTTCCAGCTTCTGGTTATATCTTTCTGTGCTAGATGAAAAAAATCTTTAGCCCCTGCATAATTTCTCCCCATGGCAGTACTTGTTTATGGTAATCTAGCCAGCTTTCTGTTTTCCTTTTGAGAAGCCAAACAGATAGAGCTCTTTAACTCTTCTGTTAATGGCATTTGAGAACTGCAAAAGTTTTCAAAATATTTTTATTACTCTTTTACTCTTCCTGCTCTTAAGTTTTCAGTATCTTTTAACAAAATAGGTCCTCCCAAAGTTTGTGTAACATTTCAGTAATGATCTAATGTGCAGGTACAAGTAAAATGACCACCCCACTCCTAGGCTATATTCCACTGTTTATGTAACCAAATATCACATAAATTAAGTTTTCTTGCTGCGATGTCCCTTCTGACAGCTGGAGTTGCTCACCCACTACAATACTGAGATTCCTTCCAGAACCGCTGCTTTCTAGAAGATGGTTCTCAAACCTCTACCTTACAGTCTTTGTTATCTGAGTTGTAACTTTGTGATTTTTGCAAGGTCTAACTTTGCTCATTGATCCTGGCATTTCATTATTTTTACTCTGCCAGTATCATCTGCAGAACTGCTAGGCAGTAAATTTATGTTTCCTTCCCAGTCTTTGACAAAACTTTTGAATACTAGGTCTGATGCCTGGAGAAGGAAGATATACTGTAAAGACACACTGTCATTCTGAGCTGCTTCTTTAGTGGTGGCTGCTGTTTGTGATCAGTCAATCTAGTTAACTATATTAATATTGGATAAATGCTACATGTCACTAAGTCAAACACCTTACAAAATTCTAAAGCTATTACATCTATACAAGTATCAGCCAAAGCTGTAATCTTGCCCAAAGAATGAAATCAAACTTGACACCTGTTTTCATACAACCATGTTGCCCAGCATCAATATCTCTGTTATGTAAAGCTGGACTGGTCTATGGCTATCTGAGTCTTTTTATTCTCCCTCTAGGTATTGACAAGTGAGCATGTGGCATTTTCCACATTTGCCATGACACTGATAATTTCCCTGCTATTCCAAGTCATATTAAACATAAATATCATTGGGCCAGAGCTCTCTTCAGATAGCTCTTCAAACAGTTTTCAGTGCAAGTTAATGGAGCCATAGGCTTTTAAAACGTTCATCCCAAGCTGAACTTTCACAGTTTGTGTGTTCAATAGTAGACAAGAGGTATTGTTTCCTCCTCCTTGTCTGGTACTAGCACATCATCCCACTTCATCTTCAACTGGGGGAAATAAATTACTGAAAATTACTGCCCTTTTCTGTGTCATCATTAACAATTGTTCCACCTCTAAGTGTTGATGTAAATATTGTTATATAAGAAGCAAATAAAACTGGCATAAAATAAAAATTAAAACCAGTAATTTCAATCTTCAATAAATCCTTAGTCATACTATGCTGTATCGTATAAAACATTTATTTAGGACTTATAATTTACAATGGTTAAATATTCATTATGGCAGTGCTGTTATTTTTAGTCTGAATTTTTTACTTCAATATTTCATGCATATCTTCCTCTTTTGTCTTCCAGATTCCTGTTGCTGTGACACAGATAAGTTCAACCAACCACCCAGTGAAAGTGGGACTCTCAGATGCATTCGTGGTTGTACACAGGATCCAGCAAATTCCCAGTATGTAGTATTGTAGTGGTGTTAATGGAGTTTGGAGGCTGAAACAAGTATAAGCTGATTTCATCAAGGACGATTAGCTGCACAACAAGTCATTTAGCTAATTTCAGCTTGTTAATTCAAGTGTAATTTTATTTGCTTGATAATTCCCAATGTGGCTTTCTCTGTCATTGTTTCTTTTGAGCTGATAAATTAAGTAAATAAAACCAAATGGCCAGCCAAATAATGTAAAATTAAACTGTCAACCAGCACAATTTGGTATTCCATAAGATACTTTATCTGGAATATGTCTCCATATCCATAGTAGGGAAGAAGCAACCTGTTCAGAAAAATCATCTGTATCCAAAAAGAGAAAAATATCCAGGCTGGAAGTTCTTGATACTTTATATTCTGAACTTCAAATTCATGTATACATTTTAGTGACATTTATATGGCTTCAGGATANTGTAAAATTAAACTGTCAACCAGCACAATTTGGTATTCCATAAGATACTTTATCTGGAATATGTCTCCATATCCATAGTAGGGAAGAAGCAACCTGTTCAGAAAAATCATCTGTATCCAAAAAGAGAAAAATATCCAGGCTGGAAGTTCTTGATACTTTATATTCTGAACTTCAAATTCATGTATACATTTTAGTGATAGAAAAGAAGAGGAGATGTAGTTATTACATAACATCTTGGGCTCGCATAGTTGTGACAACTGTAATGCAGGTGACATTTAATTTTCTCTGGCATTAGTTATACTTTGTGTGGCTTGACTGAAAACAAATACTAGGAAGTCAAGTGTGATTTCCTTGATGCTTTGTTTTAACATACTGTGTATAGAAACCTTTAAGGTTGTTTAGCCATTAGAGAGTATGCTC
>VYZW01033492.1:17740-40251 GCA_013401315.1 Balaeniceps rex
GATAAATAATGTTGGCCCATAGAGAGTCAGTGTCAGATGCTTTTTAAAATATGCATGTTCTTGCATTCTTGTTTTTCAGAAGTGTTAAATCAACCGTGGCTCTAGTCAATTACTGAAAAAGTGATATGACAGAATTGTTGTTTTACTTTATTTGTTAGCTTCTTAAGACAACAGAAGAATATAAATTGCTGTTTGTCACAAAAGAAGGCAAAGATAGTATAGTTATTAGTTCTTGCTTAACACTTTAGCAAAGACTTTTCCATCAAGAGATCCCAGTTTCCCTTTATGTTCATGGCTAGTTATGGGGGGGGGGAACCAAAAACAAATCAAACAAAAAAACCGCAACTCTACTGCTTCATGTTTAAGGTTTGTCAGTTATTTTTGTATACATCTTGCATTTGAAAAGGAAACAAACATTAAGTGCAACACAAGCCTATTTGAACAAAAATATCCTCTCAATTTTCAAAAATGCTGAATGTCTTTGGTGCGCTCTGTATGCTCAGTGTTCTAAAATTTCAGTATAATAGTCCTACTTTTACTGAAGTAATTTTGGAAGATTTAGTACTAACCATTTATCAGATTTTTTCAGACATACTGTCCAAAACGTTAGTAATAACTTTTTTAATACTTCTGAAAGGTGAGTTCTAAAGCCAGGCAAACCTATGTCATTCTGAGGAGAGAAAAACATGCTTTTTGATCAGCCATTTCATTTCAAAAGTGTCTTTTAATGAGNTTTATATGTTTGAATTTTTTCTTGATCTGCTACTACTGCTCATATATAGACAATGTCTTTATTTTTGAGCCTATATGTGGTACTATTATATTGATGCAGATTGGCCACTGTATTTTTAGAGAGAGAGAGAGATACATATGCCTGTATATACTCTAGATGTGCTTTGGAATGAAAAGTAATGTGTGAAGGGAAGCAAATTTTTGCTTGACACCAAGGTTAACAAGAAAAGCCCTAAATTCTGAGATTTGTATGGCAGCAAAATGGCAAATTCAGTCCATAGATTAATTTCAGAGGAAAAGTTTCTGCTTCTTGCAGGTAATTCAAGTGAAGTGAGCCAGGCTCTGGACCTCTGCTTCTGATTTGTCGAATAAGTTAGAGGGACCACCCTGATTTCTTCTTCTTCAGGCAGGCTGAACACTTGTACATTAACTATTTTTCCTCTTGTAACAAAGACACTAAGAATGTTTAATGTCTTCCAGTTAGACAACACATGATTGGTGAAGACAAGCTGAGGGATAGCTTTACATGTTCCTCCAGCAAGTCTTCTCTTCTCCCTTTTCTTCAGCATCTTCACTGCATCAGGAACCTTGTCCCTGTGCCATTGCGACCACCTTCTCTTCCCTCTTATTTCTTGTTTTTTCTCAACCATCCTTGGGATTCTGTTCTTGGTCCTTCTTTCAGTCACCTGCAGTGTCCTTTGCTCTCCCTTCTGCAGACTCCCAAGATCTTTCTCTAATTTCATGTCCATCTTTCTTTCCCTACGTCTTTCCTTGCCTTCAGAGTTACTACATTTCTCTCCATTGTTTCAGTGCTGTTTTCCCTTTTGTCTTTGAATTAGCTTTTTATTGTGCACGAGGAAGAAATGAGAAAGCATTTCCTGCAACCCACTATTTTATTTTAGCAATGAAAAAGCCCACCAGTGAGCTTGCCCAGATTGTGCTTTGTTTTCCATGAGAGCATGAAATACACTGGTAAAATGAGAGAGTGCTGGATTCAGGGGATCTACACAGTGAGTTACTAGTCTTGCACTTAGAGATAATGGCTAGGGTTTTCTCCAAGATGAGACATACTTCTCCATGATTCTGGCCTTTACTGTATTAGGTACAGCTGTTTTAGGAAATCCATACCTTGACAACCCAACATTTTATGACAATGAAATTACTCAACAACACCGCGTACACAAATGAAGTTGTAGCTGAGTTATGTGTTAGTAATATTCCGGTTTCAGTGCGATTAGTGCCACTCAATATTTAGTGTAATTCAAGCATATAATTAACTGACAACTCTGCATGTTATAACTGTTTGCTGAAGATTTCTGTCCAGTTTGTTTACAGCAGTGAGGCCCCTGAAAGAAACTTAACATTACCTTCCTGAAGGGTAAAAGAAGACTATCAGTTTATGTTGTGATATTTATTGTGTAAAGGTGCAGCACAATCTGGGAAATCACAAAGTCTAATTTGCTGCTGCCTTGCTGGTAATGTTGTCATTTACCTCTGTGCAAAGTGAGCCCCAAAGTTATCGCTCTAAATTTGCAGTATTTGTTCTTGCTTTCCACTAGTGTAACTAATTCCACAGAGTGCCAGCTCCTCCAGCCCTGCGTGTTTGTCTGCTGGCCCAAAAGGGATTAGCCAGGCAGCTGGGTTCCTTGGCGCTATCTGATTCAGGAGCAGTGAGGGAAAGAGATGGGCATGCTGCCAATCTTTGGTGGCATAACAGCACTTCAGGGACTGGTACGAGGTGATCAAAGTTTGAAATGTTCGCGTTTTAGCCAAAGCCTTAACTGGTCATCAACCAATCTCAGAATTAGGCAGTTGGGTGCATGGTGGCTTAAGGGGATAAAGCATGTTTTTCACATCTAGATCCTGTACTGCGAGCAGCTCAGCTGGCATCAGCTGGAGTTGGGGTAAATCTGAAAGGACATGGAGAGTTTCAAAGTAAATGATATGTGGTAGGCAGAGAGCGTTGGTGCAGAACAGTTTTTTCTACATTGTTCATAAAGCATGTATTTTCAGAGCCTACTTCACTGGTTTGCTTATTCACAGATTATACATCTTTGAGGTGCAGCTTCCAGGTTTTACAGGGTTTTTTAGTAACTTTTAGGAGAATGATAAAATTAATACAATTAGGGAATCTGAATTTTGATCTAGATTCAGACGTGTGTGTAATAGGCCATTGCTAAGAGCAGTTGTGGTGGTGGTCTGATTACAGGCATGTTTGATCCCCAGTGTCAGCGCCTCAGAAATTGATTAGTTAATATTGATAAGTTTAGCGATACGAAGCTGTTAAAGAACAAAGATTGCTTTGACATTCTGATTCCCTTACCTTTTGTGGTGATGGCAATCAGACATACCAGGCTGGCAAAATATATATTTGCATGAAGATTTTATTCAGCCAGTGGTGCTAAACAAAGGCCCTATCAAGCAAAACCAGTGGCTGTATAGTACAGCAGCTGTGCCCCACCCTTCTGTATCCCTTACATTTTTCACAAATTGCTGTCAGTGTAAGCTGGATATGTTTTGTAAATTGTTTGCTTCAAATTGACTTCTGCATAATCAAATGCACTCTCTCGCCATTTGTGTTTTCTCTATCAGCTAGGCTTAAAAATGAAAGTGCAGCTGTATGGATACATATGGCCTTGTTTAGCAGTTTTTGCTGGGTATATGGCTGATGTCAATTCCCTAGAAATCTTTCAATGACAAAGATTTTTATTTGTGTGAACATATAATTTAAAAAATCAGACTGACTTCTCCTATATTTTCACATTTCACTGGATTGCAGGTTTTAGCTGAGGAATGCTGTATGAGGAAAAGTGGTTATATGATGGAAAAGTACCAGAGATATTATGAATGGTTTTTTATTTAGAATGGTTTATTACTAGCTACTGACCCTTCAGGTGTCTTAGGAAGTCATTGGTGCTCTTCTGGCACCACTCCATCTCCAGAGCACTCTCCCTATTTAGTACATTTAGTTAACTCTGGAAATTCTGTTTCATAGAATATTTATATGCCATTATTTAGTTTAAAACTACTGTGATAAAACTACATAGAAGTGTTTTGTCGCACCAGAATCTTGCACATCTATAATTTACCAGCCCACTGCTTAATCCCCTGAAAGGATTCTTTCAATTGGCCTTCTGACCCACAACGTTATCTCTCTAGGTCACTGAGGAATGTACTTACCTCAAGTAAGTACCAGTGTTTTCTTGAGCTTTTTCTGCTGGGACTGTACCTTTGGCCTTGTATTCAAAGATAGCACATGTACATGCCATAGAAACAAACCAAAGAACAATTTGGACCATGCTGTAAATTAAACTAAATGTAAAAAAAAAATAGACACTGTTATTGAAAAAAAAAATATAATTTATATCATTCAGTTAAAAAGGGTGCTTGAGATACTCAGACCTACAGAAAAGTAAAATATTTTCATGACTAGGAGAAGAATATATACATATTTTCGGAAATTCAGAACCAGGAATTGTAATTCAAAAGTATATATGCATGCAAAAAGTCCTTTTCCTCTTCTCCTTTCCCTGTAATGCCTCTTTTCAGTAAAATACGTGCACATGATGTTTAAATTTTTGTCTGTTACTACATCAAATGATTTCACTAGTTCTTGTCAAGTTAAGGTGCATACTGAAGTACGTGGGCTCATAAGCTGTTTGTGATTCTGCACTTGTACTTGTTTGTAAAAGAGCTAAACAGACAGCATAAGTCAAAGAAGAACAAGTTCCACCTGAGTGAAAGGCAGTATGTGTGTCTTGGGTTGGAGCAGGAGTGTGTGTGGAGAGGTTAAGGGGGAAAGTGTCAGGGGAGAGTATTCATTTTTCTGTTTATCCTGTTGAGTTTAGCTTTTCTAGCCTGTTTTGTTAAGGCGATACAGGCTCAGAATTCTAAATAGGGAGGAAAAAGTGCATTTTGAGGAGCTAAGCATGGCGTGTTAAAAGTCAGACTTTCAAAAGAATCTACACCTGCATTTTTGTTTACAACCTGGCCATGCAGATAAATTTGAACGCTCGTGTTTCCAACCACCTGCCTGCAAGTATATACAAAGCTCTTAGAAGGTGACTGTGCAAATACCTCTCTGTGTTTAGGTTTCTTACAGTAGATAGATCCCTCATATGCAAACTCACCACCTGTGGTTGGCACAGTCTTCTTCCTGAAGAAGAAAAGATCAAACCTGAGTCTACCAGGAAGTGGAATCTAATGGGATCAACAGTCATGCTAAACTATGCGTGATTAGAAATGATTTTTTTGATAACAAACTGATTCTCTTAAAATCAGTGGTTTTTAGAAATTTCATGCACTGGGAGAGATAGAAGTGCCTGTGACCTGAGTCACTGATTCTTACTGGATTTTTGGAAAGCCAGAAGTCCCTTATTTCTTGTAAACCCTGTGAGGAGTCTGTTAGGAAAGGTTCAGAGTAAACAGGATTATAGTATGTCCATCTGTACCACTAATGATGAGATGAAATGGAGTTCAGTTAAAGTGCTGACACCCACCATTTTAATATATGTATTCATTTGCTTATTTTTTTGGACAGGAGGATAAAGATTTCCATGGAAACAAATTATGGCCTTCAGGATTGACAGGAGTTCATTTCAAACCCATTTCCTGATCACTTTGATTTGGCAGGTGCTTTTATGGGACTTACCATCCTGGGAGCATAAACCTCTCACTGCTGGCAAGAGATTTTCCCCACGCCAGCACAAGATTAGCTTTGTCTTGAAAACCCTTTCCGTCCAGTGGGTTTTAAGTACATGGTTAAGGCATTTATTGGGGTAAACGTCTGGCGCATCCCATATGTCTTTTAACTAGTCAGAATGACTTTGCAGGTAAACCATAAAACTAGCTCAATTATAGGTGCATTTCATACCAAAAGATAAATCTGCTATGAGGAGGGGCGAAGCCATAACAACGTTATCTTCGAATAAATGGCAAGAGGAACTGCTTGGCAAAGGTGCTGATTTGGAGATAAATAGAAATATTATTGTCTGAAAGCCAGACTCTGCCTACCTGTGACTGGGAGAGACGTGCAGTGAGAGAGTGCAGAGAAGCTGCTTCACCGGCAGCGACCCTGGCTGTTGCAGGAGAGAGTTATCCCACGCGGCACAGCTCTGCTTCTGCCTCCCCATCCCTCCTCAGAGATTCCCCTGTTTATTCCAACTGACACCAATACCTTGATGGTTGTTTTCTGTGTGATGTAAGGGGGTTCCCACACTTGCACTTTTAGAGGTTGGCCATCCCTCTTTTCTTAGAAAGCCTCATCCGCTTGAGCTAAGAGGCACCTTGGCTACAGGACTCCTTAGTGCACTTTCTCTCTTTCCTTAAAAATTAGTATTTATTGTTTGATTGATTTTAGTTGAGGTTCCATTTTCTGTCTGAAAAATGCGTACAACATCCCTCCTAACAAGAGATTGTGAAAAACACTTTGGATTTGTTGCTATGTGATTGCTTAACAGCTGCGGAGCCGACATGAGCCCAGTTCAGGCTGCAGAAATGCAGCTTTTATACCAAGCAACAAGGTGCGCCTTAATCCATATAGGGCTGGCAACACAGAATACTGCCTAAGGTTGAGTTTGTGGCTGTCTGCAATTCCTTTTCTTCTGTTGCATGTAGACTCAGACCAGCCATTGACCAGAGTAACCTGTTAATCCTCTGTATGTAACCCTTTATTCCTCTCTGGCATCATTCCACAGGGTCAGTGATTGTATTTAGCATTGATTTCAATTAGTTTAGCAGACCTTCAACAAGGGCATAAATTTGAATCCAGCGCACCAGGAAATCATCATTATTGTATCAGATTGGCGGTATAGGCTGTACTTTTAATTTGCAAATATACAAGCTCACCACTCTGCATTGCAGCCGTGCACTTAAAATCTGGAATATTCAGAATACATGATAGGAAATTGATCTGGAAACTAACAATTATGTGATTTTTTTCACACTTATCTTGTGTTTGGGTCTTACAGTCGTCTGTGTGTTCAAAGCCCATAAGAACAGTGCATTGACTATATTGAATTTCTGCTTTGAGAAACTTAGGTGCAGTCAGATTATGCATAGCATTGGCTGTTTAGAAAGACTTCTATTCTTTAATATAATGTCATAATATGAAAAAATGTTCGAGTGCATTTAGATGTGAGCTAGCTTGTAGCTAACAAATTTGATTAAGCAATGAAATCTAAGCAATGAAATCAGTTTTGTTTGCACATCTTGACAAGAACTGACAAAGTGAGCATATAAAGCATTTCTCTCAAGTCTATAAGCTAAGAAATGTCTTAGGAAAGCAAGCATCTGAAATATGCCCTAAAATGTCTGACAGTGTACTCTCTAGATTTCTGCCTAAACGAATGACTAAGATGCTTGAGAGCACATTCAGCATTTTCATAATCCTTTACCGGGAATAGGTACCTATTCTGTCAACTCTGATGGTTTCTCAAGTGAAAAATTCTCTGTCTATACCTTTTACATGTTCCTTCATGGTGTCTAAAGTTAGAAATATATTCTTGAGGAAAATTGGTGTCATATGTGCACCTAAGGAACAGTGAGCAATCATTACATCCACTATTTTTCACAACGTACAGACTGCAAAATAGTAAAGTGTGAAAATATTATTTTTCTTTCCTGGTAGATGTCCGTAGAAGAACAATTTATGAGTACCACAGGGTGGAGCTACAGATGTCAAAGATTACCAATCTCTCAGCTGTTGAAATGATACCTCTTCCAAGTAAGTAAAACATAACATGGGCAGGAGCCAGATCTGGGAAGGACCCCCCTTTCCCTTCCCAGTAACACATATACAATTTAAAATATTCTGTTTTATCTGTGGGCTTGGAATCACGGACAGATTCATTTATCCTCTCTTAGATTTATTCCCAGATGAATGATGCATTATCCAGTGCATCCTCATGTATCTCAAGTTAGTTTATAGCTATATGGCTAGTAGGTTTTGTATGAAATCTGTGCCAAATCATTTTTTCAGAAAAATTATTATATTTCCTTTAAATTTGTTTCCTCAAGAAAAAAGGAACAGTTTTCATGCTTGCAAGGGAAACGTTCTTCTCTGTACTGTGCATCACATTGCAAAGGAATATCCCCAAACACGTTTTGCAGTTCATCTGCATCTTTTGTCCAAAGTAAAACTACACTGTTTAGAAATCTCTGGGTTTAAACTACTAGCTGTACTACTGTGAAAAAAAAACAGATATTTTTCTTTTTTCTAATCCAGTTATAGTTTGTGCACACTTTCCTGCCAGTCTTATCTGCTTATGTCTGAATGTTAACAACACCAAGGAACACTGGAGCCAGGGAAGAAAGAGATTTAAGGAAATACTTAATATTAAGCAGAAAGATAAAAATTTAGCAATGAAGCTGAATGCACAGTTGTGGAAGTGGGAATTCATTTACAAATGGAATACAAATGGAATCCTACAGATAAAATGTACCTCTGTGCATATGGTTGTGCAATGTATTGTAATAGGCTGGGTTTAGTGTCTTATTTTGGACATCTGTGAACCCCTGGAGTCCCTAAGTACATAGTATCAGAAGACGTGTCCTTCTTTTTTTTGCTTTTTATGAGAATTATTTGTGAGACTAGTGTAATAATTTGTGTTTGTTTATCTACATCCCAGCTTGTCTCCAGTTTACCAGCTGTGGTCCCTGTGTCACTGCCCAGATTGGTTTCAACTGCAGCTGGTGCAGTAAACTCCAAAGGTAAGGAAAAGGATTTTTCTTTTTTGCATGGGTATGCAGCTGTGCTCATGGGATATCCAAAAACATTGCCCATGGGTTATTCAGCACAAAGGGTTGTTATATTTATGTCTTATACACATGCATTCACACAAACATACACCTCAGCTGGGATCACTAGCAACACATCATTGTCCCGTTTCACTTCAGCAAAGAAATTAGGCAAGAATAGTCAAAACAGTTGGTTTTGGACTTAAGCCCTTGTCCTTCTTTCCTTAACCCTACTTTAAAGACCTTTTGAAGGAGAACAAGAAGTAGAAATCATAATAAAATTCACATTTGCTCCCTATATCCCTGACTTCATCAGAAATAATTCAACCACATGGAGATGTGGGGTGGTAATGTAACTATGAAGACATACTTGTTCTCTTAACAGTAGGGAGACAGACACATCCGAAGACTCAGAGTCTTTTCTCTTTTAACCTTTCGTTATACTTAGTGGGTGCGTTGGGTCTCCTCAGCCTCTCCCTGCCACATTGACAAGGACAGTCAAGTCAGTAGCAAGAGCAGTTTAGACTCTGTGGAGCAGCTGGAGCAGAGACAGCAAAATGGAAACTCTGCAGCTGTCACTTTTCTAAAGAGTTCTTCAGTCACTGACCTTCATAGCAAGAATTTATCTAACACCAGTTCTCTGACACAAAACGCAGTATCATAATGGATATTTATTATTGTTGTGTTTTTCAACCCTAGTGATTAAGTTCAGAAATGTTATGTATAAAATGGATGCATGATGAAAGGAGAAAATGCCTTTAGCAGTCTAAAACAGTGTAATAATTTGATACCATGCTGAAGAACTGGTAAATAGCTGAGGAACATGGTACAGAATTAGGAACTTCAGGTCACTTTTATTATGTTTTCTTAAGCTTTTACTCCCTTAGTAAGTCATTTGAGAAGTCACTCTGTTGTCAGTTTGTCTTGCAAAAAACTGTTGAGTAGAATTAGAGCTAAATTAAATCATTTGACAGAAAACGTATCAAACATCTTCAAGAGTAAGGATACTTGTAGAAGACTGTTCCAAGCAAGCATGAAGAGATCTTGCTTGCTTTAGCCAATTTCTTGCTTTCAAGCATTTTTTGATTCTACTTCCATTAATAAATATTGTAGCACTGAGAATCTGTTGGCTTTGGTTTGAGCAAAGTCTGTTGCTTTGTGGCCAGTGTTCTCATTTCTCTTTGGATAAACTCAATTCTAGCAGGTAAGATTTGAAGAGATGGTAAAGTCCAGACATCTTATGAAGAACAGGCAAACCTTGAGATCCTTTGTTTTGCTCTGTAGTTTCTGAAGAACTGAGTTTCCCAAGTTCTGGAATTGCTGGAAAATCTGTTTTGCTCACCAAGGCACAAATTCACTGTGGAGAACTAAAAGAGTTTTATCCTTCACCTTTAGCAGGAAGCAGCACCAGGCATGGAGTCACACTGTGTTCCCTTCCATGTATTTAGGTGATTTTTTGGCTGCCCCTTCACAACTGGTAAAGTGTAATTTACTGCTGAAAAATATAGTCTCAACACACCTATTTCTATTCAATTAAAGTTTGCATGAAAAAAATCTTGCTTTTCATTTTGACTGTGAAGATCACACTGCAATCAAAGATGAACCTACTGTGAGGCAGTCCTGCACTGTTTCCCAGAATCAGCTGGCTCCATGCTGCAGCACAGTTGTGCTTTTGACAAGCTGCAGCAGATAGACTGCACAGTTTTATTGCTGTTAATTAACCCATTACTGACAGTAGTGAGACTGTCATTTCATGCAGGCTGTGTTTGGACATTATTTGACTAGCAGCAAAAGCAGGAACTGGAGTTGATTCCTTAAAAAAAGGATGGACCCAGAAAAGCAAAGTAAGATTATGCCTCTATGTGGGAATTTCAATAGTTTAAAAACAGTCATACCATCCAAATTGCATCTCTAAAGATGAGTTATATTCAGCGAGGTTTACGCAAATAGAGAATTATGTATAGAGTCATAAAATAGTACAGAATGGAAGGATCCACTAGAGGTCACCTAGTCTAACCTCCCACTCAAAGCAGGGCCAGCTGTGAGATCAGACCAGTTTGCTCATGACTTTGTTCAGCTGGGTCTTGAAAACCACTGATGCTATGGTCCAGTCCCCTGAACATCTTAATTTTATACTGGATTTTACACCTTATTTTTTAAATTGTTATTTCCTCTGGAAACATGGCTTTGGTGATGATATCTGCCTCAGGCCCCATTGCTTTTCTTGGCCACTCTCCTCCAGATTCTGAAATGAGCAGCTTATTTCAAATAATTCAGTTCTACAGAGAAACAGATCTGAAATAATAAGAGGATACATATTTTGTGAAAAGAGGCAACTTGCTTTCCAAAATGTGAAGACTGAGCATTTATTTAGTTAGGGTACATTACACTGCAGGATCATTGTGATCAGGACTCATTCCTGTCTCAGCTTTGACAATTTTCTGTTCCCTACCAGTTCTGGATACTCTCGCCTGCCTTCTAGTTCAGTGCCTCTCTTCTTTTACCTTGCTATTCCTCAGCGTGTTTATTCATTTTAGGGAGATACAACAAAGCCTTATTCCATTCTCAGTGGAGATGTCTGGACCACAGGAGAGTGCTGAGTCATTTACTTGAGTACCATATTGTGGTTTTGCTCCCCTCAAAAATAAATTTGCTGTGTTAAAATGTTCTTTTTGCAAATGAAAAAGAAGCACTTTCTCAACAAGAAACCCTAACTGTCCTGGTTCAAAATCATACAGGGTGGAAATTTGTGAGTTCTTTCATCACAGTGCTCCAGCTTTTTCTAAGTGTCACTGCTCTTCAGCCACCAGCCTTGTAAATCAACCTAGGCTTTTATCTCCTGTTGTGATATACATTGCTCAGTTGCAGCAGAATAAAATCTGCTTGGAAAAACAAGGGCAAAGCATTACATGAAGTATTAACTTAGACATTTCAGAAGTGCCTAGAGTACAAAGAAAATTAATATTTACAGTCCACTTTCAAATGAGTGTTCATAGGGGCTTTTGAAGTAAGCAGAAGCAGATGCTTAGGAGTAATGCCTGAGTAGCGCTTCTGGGTTGCAAAGCTAACTGGACACGCTGGTCTGGGAGGTTATAAACCAAAACCTGTCTCTCTTGGCTGTAGCCAAAGCCCATGGTGGAGAAGGCAATTAGCCTTTGGTGCAAAAGCCTGAAGAAGGCAAGCCTGAAGAAGGCTTTGAACTTAATAGTGACAGGTTTCCAGTGTGGCAATAATCTACCGACTAATCTAGTGCTCCGATTTCTGCAGAGGGAGAATCCCTGTTTGCTAATGAGGAGACTGTTAAGGAGCAATGAGGGTCAGATGTGGCTCTAACAGACAGTGATGTTCCTCTTGTGGAGCCGCAGTAGCACTTTGGTACTCTAAAGTGAGATCTCCCAGAGCAGACAGACTTCCACGTGGGTAACAAGCAAACATGTATCCAACGGGAAAAAAAAAATACTAATTCTACAACCCCTTTTTCTCAACAAGTTATGACCCCATTTAGCCAGACCAACATTCTACCAAGAACAACATCCTGTATATCTTTTTTTTCCTTGCATAAAATTTAAACCATATATTGATTCATTCATACAACAAAGTACAGTTGTTGGAAAAACAGAAAGTTTATGTAAAACCTGTAATTGCTCAAGGAAAATTGACCAGCAGAGCCATTGCAGAATAACTGTACTCCCCCATGTGGGCAATCTGTGTTGGAATGAAAATAACTTTATTCTATAACAGTGGGTTGTTTCCTACCTGTAACTTCAGCCCAGCTGCTGTGCAAGCTCTGCAGTCTTCGGAGAGGTAGGTTCTTCTTGTAGGTGATTCAGAGAAAAATCCTCTATTCCTGTCACTCTCTACAAGCTTAAATCACAGTTTCCCTTTTCATAAGGAATCATCAAACTATCTACTCTGAAATCCAGTGTGACGTATGTCATACAGTTTCATCATGACTAAAGCAAAGGCACATGATTTTCTTCTGACTTCAGCAGATGGAGGATCCCCCTAGGAGCTAATTTTTTTTTTAACTACGTATGTTCCATAACTGTTCCATAAGTAAAACTGTTCCATAAGTAAAAGAGACTAACTATAAATATGTAAGCTAAGATGGTATCACAACTTTCTCCTACACAAGGATCTATGTCTATTAAATGCCAGAAACACTTAGCATCTGTCTCATAGTAGTTACCTGTGGCTGAAACTTGGATTATTTGCTCTTCATTATCTCTGACTTCCCAGCATGTAAAAACTGGGAGAATTCATTAATGTTAGATCTGTTTATATCATCTTTTCATGCTTCTGAAAATGTTTATATACTGTAGGCACTTGGTATAATAGCCTGCATGTTAGAGATGTCATTTTCTAGGAAAGTTTTTGGAAGCTTTAAGGCAACTTTGCAGTTATATTATAGGTTCAATTTGTACAACTTGCTTGCATTACTGAAATAGTGAGTTCCCTTGGAAATATTTGAAGTTAATTGCCCAAGAAATAAATTGTGTTTATTAACTTTAAAAGAGTTGGCACTGAAATAGAATGGAAAGATGATGCGTAAATGATCAAGGAATTTTTAAAAGCCACATTTATACAATGTTTTGAAAATGTTATGTTCAGATTCTGTAGATAGTGATGTTTTTATTTTGATGAACTTCAAGAAAGTCTCAGATTTTGGCAGTGAAGTGATGCTGATATTTCAGTGAGTTCAGGAATAATCAGACAAAAAGCACACTTGCAATCTGTGCATGTTGGAGACTCGGGTTTTGAATGTGTCTCATGCTTCACTTCATTGACACAGGATAACAGTACCTCCCAAACCTTACAACATCCCTCAGGTTTAGCATGGTACTATCACCCCAACACTGGAGATAGGGAACTGGGGTACTGAAAAACTAAGGACAAGACCTGAGAACAGTCTAGACGATAGTTTTATTCAGCTATCACTGTTGATACTTATATTAAAATTTTAAATCCTTAAAAGTGGCTGCCTTATGCCAAGGGCACCCAAAAGTCTAACAGCTAGATCCACAACAGTGTTTTGCTGGCTGACTCACTTAGGATTTCAAGGGAGGTCATGCAGAATAGAAGAGCAGTACTAAAAGTACCTTTTCACCAAACTATGGACTTAAGTATCTAAGACCAAAAGGGTCTCTAGGGCTCAAACACTTTGTCTGAGGAAATACTTAAGTCTACGTCTAAGCAGGGCTCAGCAGTGAAGTCCCTGAGCCCCATGAAGCTCCTCTACTCATTATGTGTGACACTGCCCTTTACACAATCACCATCTCACAATGATCAAAGAACCCCCTCAGGCACAGGAAGTGAGTGAACTTGGGTCCTCTGAACCCAAGTCACCCCTGAAGGGTGGCCCATTAGATGTCCAGGTGCTTAAGCCTGAGCACTGAAACTCATACCATCTTGCATGGCTCCAGCTCAGAGCAGCTCCACTACCTTCAGGCAGTGGCTGCCTGGAGACTCAGCGTCAGCTCCTGCCACTGCTGTCCAGGCAGCCCTGCTGGGAGCTTTCCCAGGTCTGCAAGGGAAGAGATTCAGCTTTGGGAGTCCCAGTTCACAAAAAGATCTTGTTCATGTTAAGTGCTTAAATGCACTTTTATCCTTAAGAGTCTCTATTTTCCAGACTATGCATTGAATAATCTGGTTTGAAGTCATACCATTTTATGGTATTGACCCATGGACTGCAAACCCCCAGCTTGAAAAGTGCCCTGGAACAGGCTGCACAAATTCCCATGTTGGACTTTCTGTGTGTAGTGATGAGCCAGGACACTCCATGCACTCTAGGCAGTTATTCTGCCCATGTGTGTGCCCACAGCTCCCAAAGCTTCTTGCACTCTTAAAACAATCCTGAGATAAAAAGATGAAAGAATCCCATTTGTGATAGATTTCACTTCAACGCTTAATCCCGTACGCCAGCAACAGCACTAGTTGTGTAAACCAAAATGTTATGGCTGGTTTTTATGGAAAGTGTTCTGAGCAAAGTGAAAAATCAGAAATGTGTCTGGGAATAGTAGCAATAATGGGATTTAAGTCTTGATTCTTCTAATCTTTTATTATGATAATCACTGTTCTCATCTAAGCAGGTAATAAAGAAACAAATTTGTTTGCATTCCATGGTGATTAGCTAGAAAGCAGGGAAGGGAAAATCTTTAGGCACTTGCAGTTCTTAAGAAAATGTTTTACAGTTGAAATATAGAGTGACAGTTTTCCACAGTGCCCTTATGGTGGTGGAGATAAAAAATGGTTGCCTATTATTTGTCTTCTGAACTTCTGGGCAAGCTTGAAATGTCATTTGTTTATTCTTCTAGAAAGAAATTGGAAACATGTTTAGTTAATTTTCAAATCCGAGTTTATGTCTGGAAATTTTTAATATCAGGAAGAGGAAAATGGTTAGGTTTTTTGTTTGGTTGTTCTGTATCTCCCACCTGACAAGACCTATTTTCATAAAAACTCTGCTGAATCAAATATTGTAGTAATAAGTAACAGTCTTATGTGATCTAAAATATTTATTGGCTGAGCAAAGCACCACCCATACAGAATTACAAAAACCCCACAAAAATAAATATGATACAATCTGACTACATAAACCCCCTGATTTACAAAAGAAAATAAATCCAAACAAGAAACACAGGGTCTTTCTCCACGCATAGCTTACTGTTTGGTATCTACATTTCCCTCATCTTTTATTTGATATCTGACACCATAATGGAGGTTGTAGATTCCATTATGGAGCAGGGAAAGGCAATGGAAGAGATCAGGACCAAAAATACTCATCAGCTGAGAGTGCAGATATATTAGCTTAAATGTGCAGTGAACACGTAGTAAACACCTCCTGTTGCAACATGCTTTGGTCTAAGACCTTAGGTTATGTCGTGGTTTAACCCCAGTTGGCAACTAAGCTGGCAACTAAGCACCACACAGCCGCTCGCTCACCCTCTTCCCTCCCCTCCCCACGCCAGTGGGATGGGGGAGAGAATCGGAGGGAAAAAAAAAAAGTAAAACCCATGGGTTGAGATAAAGACAGTTTAATAGGACAGCAGAGGGAGAGAAAATAATAATAATAATAATGATAACAGGATATATAAAATAAGTGATGCACAATGTAATTGCTCACCCCCTGCCGACCGATGCCCAGCCAGTCCCCGAGCAGCGATCCCTCCCCCGGCCAACTCCCCCCAGTTTATATACTGAGCTTGACGTCATATGGTATGGAATAGCCCTTTGGTCAGTTTGGATCAACTATCTTGGGCTGTGCCCCCTCCCAGTTCCTTGTGTACCTGGCAGAGCATGGGAAGCTGAAAAAGAAAGTCCTTGACTAGGGTAAGCACTACTTGGCAACAACCAAAACATCAGTGTGTTATCAGCATTCTTCTTACACTAAATCCAAAACACAGCACTATGCCAGCTACTAGGAAGAAAATTAACTCTCTCCCAGCTGAAACCAGGACAGGTTATTTTACCAAAACTATGAAGTTCTTAAAAAAAATAAAAAATAAAAATCTTGAAATCTAGAATTTTTGAACTCAGATGTTATAAATACACTCCTCAAAATCTCTGGAAGTTCTTCTTATGGAAAGAAATTACAATGAAGGCATAGAACTGAAGCTGCTGCTGGTTTGATGGGTGAGGTAACAAGCTTGAGCACTACAGTGCAAGGTGGCAAAACACTTAGTACAGTGCAGGGAAGGGAGTTTTACCTTGTGAGCCTGAAAATCTTTTTATTGCTGTCCCTACTTTCATAAGAAACCATTTGTAGAACTCAGTTTTTATTCAAATGCTCACTTTTACATACTTCCTGGTTTTAATTATTTTGACTTTCCTTGTTTGTTTGCTTTAGGGATATTACATATTTAAATTCCAAATTAAAAGATGGGAGGAAGACTTGCTGATTTATACTCAGGCTGTTTATACCTCAATGCTATTTATCTGACAGTAGTGTGCTGTTATTACAAAATTGGCCACAGTATCTTAGCCATTGAATTCCAAAATTAAAAAAATGAGGCATTTGTATGGATTAAGTAAACCACCAGAGGGAGCATATATAATCCAATCAGTGTAATAGATTCATATATAAATGACAAGGAAAATCTAATTTTAAATGCTTTAGAAGGGCTAGAGGTTTAAAATACAGTGTATTCTGTAAAATATATTCCATTCTATCAATGTGTATAACTTCATGAATTTGCTCATCATACTGCTGCTTCAGGCAAAGTGAAAGAAATGTGCCCCAGATTCTGCCTGTCTCTAGAATTTGTATTCCACTACAGCAGTTATTTATGCTGGAGTGGTTTTATATGAAAACATAGCAGAGTCCTAACACCTGGATCTTAACAAGCAGATTGTTGAATTAGGTCAAATTTACCCTGTGATAAATGAAAAGTAATGTCAGTACTATTTTTCTAACTTGTATACTGTTTCTCTCCAATTATGGAGCAATCATACTGAAAATCTGAGAAGTAGAAATTCTGGCCCTTTGTCAGAGCTTGCTCTGATTAAAATGCAACATATTTTTATTCTGCTTTAAATATTGGAGACAGCAATTGGATTTTTAATCAAGTGCAACAAAGGTATCAAGAATGAATGTGTAAATTTGTCAGCCCTGATACGTTACTGATAAGAATGATACGATAACTAGATCTATACTTTATTGAGCAGAAAATTGCTCCACACCCAGCTTCTTCAAATCCTTTCCAAGCTGCTCGCTCTTAATTTGACAAGCTAATTTGAACACATGAACTGCAAGAAACTGTTAGGAAATTAGCATTCAATAATTGAGAATTTTGTATGCATGGCAAGCCTGATGGGAGTAAAGCAAGAAAAGTGGCACAGAAATGCTTAATGAACAAAGCATTTTCTCAAACCAGAGTGATCCCAGTGATGGTATTGTTTGATGAAAGAAGCCTCACAAGATCATAGTAATAGATCTTCTCAAGTGGGATGGCAGTTCTGTTTAGAAGACAGTGTAAGCTTCAGTGAGCCTGAAGGTACATTGAAAAATACATAACAGTAAAGATGTACTTATCAGTAAAATGTACATAACGGTACATTAAAAGTACTGTTACGGCATGTAGATGACCCTGAGCTCTTAAAATGCTTTTATTGAAAGTTAGCCTGCAGCCAGATGAACTAACTTTTCACTGAGATTGATACATGGATAAATAGCAGATAAATAGCCTTTCTACATTTTTTGATAAGTTTGTGGAATTTGTTAGTAGCTGGATTCCGTGGAATTATTGTGGAATTTCTGTAATTCTCCCTGAGCACAGATTGTCCGGTACAATTCCTATAATTAATACAAATAAACCTGAAAAGTTCAGTCTCTGAACAGAACTCTAGTGAAGGCGCAGTAGCTCTCAGAGGCCTAGGACATGTCAGAGCAAGACCAGCCAATTCACTAGATAGGGTATGGGACCCGCTAGTGTAGAATTATCCCCTTGCCTGTTTCAAAGCTGATATCTTAAAATGGACACATACCACCTGATAGCTAAGTGGAATACTTTTTCAGGACAGAACTTTTTCCTGCGCTACTGCACAGCTTTGTCTTATGAGCTTCATTCCTCAAGTTTCCTTTCTCCACACATTCTTCTGCAGTGCCTTCCTTTCTGCTCACTGATATTCTCAGCAGCCCCAAGCTAGAGAATACAACTATCCCTATCCTACCATTCATAGATTTGATATCTACCCAACTGAATTTGAATCCTGCTTTCATACAGAAACTAGCCAGGTTTCTTACAACTGCAGCATTTGTCACACACTTTTACGTATGTATGCCTTGCTTTGTTTTCCTGAATAAATCAGAACAACATGAGGACAACAGTTATGCTCCTAACTGATGCAGATTTTTAAGAAATGCAAGGCTGGGTTACAAAACTTTAAATTATTTCTAGAAAACAGGCAGAAGATTGCTACAATTCTCATTACTCTGAAATCCTAATCTTTCTGTTGAAATATTTTCTATGAAATCCTGGACCTGAAGACTGGGAAGCATTTTGAAGTTTCTTAATCTAGATATAAACACAGTGATTTATTTAAGCCACATCAGTCGCACTACTCATATTGTATATTTGTGTTTCTTACCATATCGTTTGACTTTCAAAATTTGAGATTGGTTTCACTAGCTACTGGTTTCCTTGCCAGAGATGTTGCTGTATCCTCTGGGGCTTAGAAACTCTGCTCATTGTCCACTCTGCAGGTTTCTGTGGTATCCAATTTTGCAACACAGCTTGTCCAAGACATAGATATCACAGTCAATACAAAAAGCACCACTGCCTTAGACCTTAATGCAAAGTCTGTCTCACGTAGGTCTATCAAATATGTCAAATTCCTAAGGTGTTCTATTATAAATGCAGGAAGTAGTTATCAAATATACAGAGGACAGTTAAGCACTTACATGCCATTGAGAGGAGGGAAAGTAGCCGTCCATCTGCTATTTATACCTTTGAGAATATTTACTTTTGCTGATTAATTTGGAAGGAAGATCACAAAATCTGTGTTTCATTTGCATGTTTACTTTCACAGATGTATCTAAGATACCATATTGATAAAATGCTAGATAAATAGGTAGGTAGCACAGCTGTTTTCTGTAGAAATTTCTTTTGCAATACTTTTGCATACTAGTAACTTTTTATTCTTCATTTATTGTATTAGAACAATAAAACAAAACACCACTCAGCCTTTGATGAGCCATTTATATCTAGAACTGCAGCTTCTGTGCCAGCCATAAATGTTTCAAATCCCAACAGAGTTGAGTTCAGACTTAATTCTGCATTGTTTGTTTATCCTGAATGTTATAGCCATAATAGTGGGTATTGCCCCGCTCTGTTAAACAGGCATTGACTCTGGGATTAAACAGTCATTTGCTGGCAGAGCTGCACCACATTCAGGCACGCAGCTGTCCCAGACTCTTTTCTGTTTTGTTTCATTTTTATCTGTTCATTTCTTACATTGATAGCTACTACCAGAAATTTTGGATTCAAACATGTTCCTATTTCACTGGTGAAATGTGAAACTTGCCTGTGAAAGGGCTCCACAGACGGATGCCTCAGAATGCAATTTATACATATCCTAGACATCTTAAGAAACTTGACTCAGACTTCTGGTCATCGTTCTATGCCATGTGATGGGCTTTCTCAGGACTGAGTTTCTATACCAGGCATTATAGCCTGGCTGATTCCCAAATAAATGTCTCAAATTGTGGTCTAATGTAACTATTAGACTTTTATTGTATAATCAGAAGAGTGCAAGGAACCCATCTGAAAGAAAACAGGCTTTCCTGATAACAAATTAAAAGATTTATACTTAGCAACATGCTCATGCATTACACTGGGTAAATAAAGTATAATGCAAAACAATTAGGATGTCAATTTGCATGGTACGGTAATGTGAAATATAGGTAGATGATGATTAGGTGAATACAGAAGAGAAATGAGAACAAATATAAAAAATAAGATAATTACTTAAACACAAGAGTAAAGATTACTTCAAAAACACTGAGAGGGAAGTTACCAGGTAAGACAGAAATTTTACCTACTTTACCTGAATTCAGAGACAGAGCTTCAAGAAGATTTTGACATCTGCAGACAGGAACCTCCTCTGTATAAGCACAGGTTCAAAGACAGACGAATGCAATCAGGGTCCCAAACTCTTCTTTGATTTTCTCACTATAATATATCTTAACCTAAAATAATCAGATATCATCATATCATCTTGTCTACAGCATAGTTTTTACCCTGCTTAGATTGTCTTCTTGACACTCAGGCTGTTTCTTCCACTTCTTGCGTGTGTAAAGTCCCAACTCTGTTCCACGCCTCCGAAATTTGCTAACTTTTCCTTAACCTAACACTAATTTATCTGGAAGAGTTACCTTTATTTGCTAAACTACTGATATTTTCATCCACTTTTCTCTCTGTTGACTATCATATATAGTTTTTAATACTATTTTATGCTAACTACTATTCCTGTGGTGTTAGAAGAGTTAGAAGTAAGTTGACTGGTCTCTTCCCCTAATGAAAATAGTGAATTTTTAAATAGTTCATGGTCACTACTTCTGAAAACAAAGTATGGCAGGATATAAGGAGGTTCATCTTTGGAGAGAAAAACCCTCCAAAGTTCTAATATGGAAGCCAAGGGAAAAAAACAGAAAGAAAACGTAAGTTGGTGCTTAGTTTCTAAAGAGAATAGTTAGGCCCTACAACAGTGGTTCTCCCACTTTATGAGCCAAATATATAAGCAAGGTAGTCCTAATGAAATGAATTAATTTTTGTAGTCCTAACTGAATTCTTAATCATAAAAGGTAGGCTAGTACTGAAACAGGTTAGTTTCGTTATCCGTAGTTCCTCATTTTGTAATGTTTTTATGCATTGCTGTATATAGAGCACTGCTACTGCTATTTTGCAGTTTATCTTATCTTCTCTTCCAATGGACTGAAATAAATCAACTTTACTGCTTACAACAGCTGGACAACTTGGGAATTTTTTTCTTTTCAAACAATGGTGTATTAGAAAACACACAAATTTGACCAATTTGGAGCTTTATGAATTCAGGACGATTTGTAAGATAAATTCAGTTACAGAAAAAGCTTCATTAATGGATTAGCAAAAATAGTGTTCGTGCAGTAGGTGCATTTTGTCCAATAGGCCCTCTTGGCAGAACGTTAATTTAGTGAGGAACAAGGTATCAGATTTTTTCCCTTTCATGTCCAAGATTAATTTAATTTGTAGTTCCTGACTCCTTCCTTGACCATCAGAAAATGTTATGTTCTGAGAAATGAGTTGTGTGTATGTTTTATCAAATATTTGAATGTTCATGAGACTATATTACAGAACCCAGATACCACCTCCCCATTGTATCCTAAATTGTTGGGCTAGATAATCATTTTCTCAACTGCCCCTTTCTTTCCTTATTCCAGGAGTTTTATAAAAAGTAAAAGAACAGAAACTGAGAACAAAGCATTTCAGAAGACCTCCAAGTTCAGGACAGAAATTCTGGACATGTTTGTGGAGACAGGCAGCCCAGGTTATCACACCTGGCTCTAGGATACTTTATAGGATGAATGTTAATGTACTTTTGTGGAAGCTTCAGTTTTCTTCCCTTCATATAAGCATCCAACCCATTGCATTATATGGGGAGATCTGTCTTCAGCCAATTTTGTGACTCTCACTCTTCATTCCCTTTGTTCTCATTACAAGGGAAATAAATAAAAAAGGAATTAAATAAATTGAGTATTTTTTAATGGAATCAATCAAGATTTTTTTAATGGAAAGTTTTTGCACTATATCAAATTTTCTTTTTCTTTACTTTTTCTGTTTCACTGAAATATAATGCAGAATGGCAGTCCCAGTCAGATTTGTTCAATGATCAATTCAGCAGTCGTACAAAACAGTCACTTGTACAGCTGTAGTTCATCTTCCCATGCCAAATATTTTTTGATGTAGAATTACTTGCAAATTAAACAGAGCCTGGGAAGCTTCCTGGGCATTGGAAAACAATTGTCTGTGTCATTAAATAGTTACAATGTTCCCTGACATGATTTCAGTCCCTGCTCAGGAGCACTGTCCAGAACAGTTCACAGGCATGGTGCAGGAGTTGGACTGTTCCAGGGATTATTCCCAGTTGGCAGTTTATGTACAGCCTCCTTCTTTTCAAGGTTGAGAGAGTTTGCTTGTTCAGGCATAGNGTCACTTGTACAGCTGTAGTTCATCTTCCCATGCCAAATATTTTTTGATGTAGAATTACTTGCAAATTAAACAGAGCCTGGGAAGCTTCCTGGGCATTGGAAAACAATTGTCTGTGTCATTAAATAGTTACAATGTTCCCNCATCACTGAAATCATATTTGTCTCATAGCCTGCTAGATATTACTCTTTAAGGAATGGCCATAAATGAAAAATCTCCTTTTGTTAACATAATATTTTAAATTTCACATATTGCTATACACATACTCTTATGTAATGTTGCCAGAAATTTTTATTTAGACAAATTTGAAATCTACATGTATCTCTATAAAATCTGGATAATCTGGCTGTTTCTATACTAGTA
>VYZW01033496.1:0-25350 GCA_013401315.1 Balaeniceps rex
TTTAACGAAGCTGGCAGGAAACCATTTGCTGTGTATACAGGATGTGGCGCTGCAACCACTTTTCACTTTTTCTAATAATGGAACAGGTTGCCCTTTAACATTATTTACATCCTTGCTTCAGAACTGATCAGATAACAGACTTATGGAACAAGTATTGCGTATTTCAAGCTCACCTTTAACTGCATCGGTGCTGGAGAACTGAACGTTTCTGGAGGATAATAGAAAGAGATTCTAGAATCCACCCTCAGCTTTTGTGAGAGTCCTACCTTTGGAACAGTAAATGTTTCTTTCTTTAAGCATGACAACACAGAAAAAACACCCAGCTGATAAATTTTCACTTCCGCAAAGGTTTCCTGCATAAAGAGAATGTGGGGTTAGAGTACATTGGAGGGAAAGGAAGATGTATTTCCCAGTGTATTAGCATTTTGAGAAGGCAACATTATTTATAGAGCAAGGTGTGAAATGAAAATAAATTTAATATTATTGCCACCTGGATTCCCAGTTATCTGGTGATCTCTAGTCATCGTGTGATGTCATTAGTGTTCCAGTGTATGATTGGGGTGAAACAAAATAAGCTCGTGAACTGGGTGATGAATCCGGCCCAAAGCAATTCTTCTGCAGTTAAAAAAAAGAACAATCCTGTGTTTCTTTGAGGCGGAGTTTGGACTCATACACACAGAATTGTGTTACTTCTCTGTGATCTGAATGCAAAATAATTCCCCTTAAGTTTTTACTTTTATCAAATAATGCAACGCATTACACTTATTTACAAAAATCATGAATCATTACTCAATCATTAGTATTGTGGGATCAAGCACTTGCCTTAACTTTATGAGTGAAAAAAAGGACCGTGTTAAATACTAGGTTTCAAATAGAATTAGTTCTTGAGAAAGTAGGAATAAAAGTTCAATTTAACCCCATGTAGTGGGCAATACGGCTTCATAATGACAACTTTACTTGTATAACTCCACAGAGGCTTAACTAGAAACCTGGAATGATGTTTTTACAATGCTTAGATGAAAGGTTACCAACCTTATGGTTTCCTTGGTATCCCTCTGAAGAAATAGGAGTTAAGTAGTTTGATTGGAAGTTCACATCAGTCACCTTCACAATAATCTCCCGATAATTTCCTCTGAAGCATGAAGTAAATGGGATTGCAATGTAGATAGGGAAAGGGATTGTTTTCTCATAATCAGAGCATTCGATACTGATGACATTGCTGACCAGCTCCTCAGAATCATCCACCACCAAGGAACTAGTGTCATTGACTGTCTTACACTTCAGATTCTCCAGAGCAGTTGCAGGGGCTTTAATAAAACAAGCTACTTTATGTTTATTTTTACCACTCTCTTCCACTAGAAATCTGGAGAAAAAGAATATAAAATATTATTCTTTGTATTTTGAGTGGGGCGGTGTCTTGTATTTTTAATTAAATACTTTATTATAATGATGTGCTACATTGTAGCATAAGCAGATCATTCATTAAAATATATGTTTATGAATAGATGGGAAAATCATGAGAATTTTTATGTTTAGCTTGTTTCAGAACAGCTCACATATTATCATAAAACTGACTAAATGCCATCCCTTCCTACTGATTTCCAACACTTTGGGAATTATTGACTTTGACTGTGACTCAGTCCCTCTCTGGCATAAAATAATCTATGCAATCAAATAGAAATTTAGTTTACTTTAGACCAAATGGAAGATTGCACATGCTTAAGTTGTAAACTGCTATTATGCGCATGACCAGCAGCTGTTCAATACATGCATATTGAGTTTCTGGGCCCACAAATGTTTATGTGTGCGCTACTAAGCAATATCTATGTACATCTCTTCCTAAAAAGAAGAATATGTGCTTACTCTTTGTTCATCCACTGCCTAGATTTTTGTACCTCTTCTGAATCATTCATAGGATTCACAGCAGTAAGATCACATGTTTGTGCTGAAGATGTGAAGGTAATTAGGTCATTCATAAAAATCTCATTATTTGTTTCCATTTTACTGGCTTCCATTTGCTCTGTCAGTTTATATTCTTCACTTTCTAACCCTTTTGAAGATTCTTTGACTACTGCCTTTTTTTCCTGTTCAAAAAGATTCATGACAGTTCTGTCATAAATGTCTTTCAATGTCCAGGATAGAATGCCTTCCTCACTGCTCGTAAGAACATCTTGAAAAGCCAGTTCTGGAGACCTTTCAGTAACAGAGCTACCTCCATGAGGTTTATCCTTTCCATTGCAATCTTTTTTGTCTGTAACAGACTTCATTAGTAGCCTGTGTTCACCATCTTCCTTTTTCATTGGAGGTTCTCTGCGAACGTCCTGTTCTCGAGCAGATACATTTTCAGCTAATGACGCAACAACCTCTTTTTCCACAGTTCTAATTTCACTCGGCTGGATTTGGTGAACATTCTGACTTTCCATCTTGCTCAGGGAAAGAGTTCTTTGGGATTGCTGACTGGGACTAGAAGATGCTTGCACAGACTCTGTTGCTTCTCCTTCAGAACAACACACATCTGCTTCTCTAGAAGCATTTTGAGCAGTCTGGATCTGAGAATCATCATCTCGTCTGCAGCTAGCAGCATAGAGCTTATTTTCTGCCTCTTGAAGGTGTGAGACTGTATTTGTCAAATAATCCTTCACTTTCTGCAGACAGTCTATAATTCCATTGTACTCTGAGGAAAAAAAATAGGTAACCAATTGAATTTTGCTGTGAAAGCTAGCCAAAAATGTGAAAATTCTTATATACCTACCTAATGAATTCCACCTGATTCCATAGTGCCATTCAATACATGAAGCACAATGTATTTTCTGGCTTCCATTTAAGATTTTTGCATTTATTGCTATTCAATTTGAGTGAATTTCTGAAAAATTGAATACGGACAAGTACATTTGTGTACTTGTCTAAGTACAACTATGTATTTGTCAAAGTACTACTGTGGCAACTCTGATGAACACCTTTCTAATGATCAGACACTAGCTAAATTCTTAATGACAATCAATCTAAAGCATGGAATTGGTAAATAATAGTCAAATCAATTTGGGAAGAGCTTTAAAACTAAACATTAATTATATATATTTCCTAAAATTGAATCATGCAAGATTCTAATGCATGGGTCTCTAACAAAGCTGTTATATACGGGCTCAATATTAAACGTGCTTAGCAGCTTTGAATTTTTGCTATGGAGAATAGAGAATAACACAAAACCAACAGCACATGTATAATACTGAAGTTCAGCAGTTTGTAGCATCCAGTTATAGGAATGGTGGAGGTTGCTCTTGCATATAACTAAAAACACTTGGTGAAGAAGGATGCCCAAAAAAGCACACAATCACTATGTGCCATTCATGTAAGATTTTATCTTTAACCTATTTATTTTATGATCCCTCATTTTTATTATCTTACACCTTTTCTTAGAAATCCTTCCAGATATTCTCTCCAAGGATTTCAGATGTATTATTTTCAGCTCTCCCCTCACCTTATGCTGTCAATCTCTATAACTGGAACTGTGTCTTCATTAGTTAGGTATATTGCAAACCTCTCGGAAAATTTCTTGCTTATTTCTGTTTGCTGCATGAGATCCTGGAAAGCTTTTTTTTTCAGGTTAAATCCAATGAAAGTTAATAAAAATAAGAAAATGGTACAGAATGAAACACAGTATGGTGTGCTCTCTACTTACAGTGGACAGAGACACATAAGAAGGGGACAATAGAAAGGGCTGATATAAGTCTTATGGGAAACCACTGGCTTACATTCACTTTTTTCAATAACGTCATGTGAGGTAAATCAATATCGCAAGGTT
Organism: Balaeniceps rex; assembly: GCA_013401315.1. Lineage (NCBI taxonomy): Eukaryota > Metazoa > Chordata > Aves > Pelecaniformes > Balaenicipitidae > Balaeniceps > Balaeniceps rex. The sequence goes on from VYZW01033496.1 coordinate 3,803, forward strand.
TTCAACTTGGAAAATAATTTTTTTGAGTAAGAATGTCATCACACATCAATCTGTGATGATCTAGATAGGCCTTTCACTTTCCTCTCTGTTGAATCTGATTAATTTAGACCTACAAAGAGTATACAGTTCAGAATAAAGTTTTTTTCTTGTTGAACTCAGTCTAAAAATTATTCCTTTGCAATACTTTCTCAGTTCCCAAATGACTTGTTATTGGATTTTGACTATATTTGGGGGGGGGAGGGGGGGAAGCAACAAACACATTTTTAATATTTTTTTTTTCCACTGGCAGTTCAAAGAAAAAAAAAAGTTTGTTCTAAGGTACTGCTTTTTTACAGGGGTACTTTCACATTAGAGAAGAAGAACTTCTACATAGTTTAACAGGGCTGAGAAATAAAACAAAAGGATTGGAAATAACATAGCTTCATTTGCATAAGAGGTTGCAAAAGACCACTTCCCAGTCTCACTGTAAGTCAAAGTTCAAGCTTCGGTAAAACTGCCAAAATTAACCTGTTTCCTCCCTGAATTTTGCATTCCCTAAACAAAACAAAACAAAACAAACCCAAAACAAATCGTACAGCTCTTTAAAATTCCCTAAAATCAAATTTGAAGATAACAGGGTCATTCGAAACAATGGCATTTTCCTACTCTGTAGGAAATGTAAATTTTGTGTAAAAGTCACAGAGTAAATGTGACTTTTCTAATACTGCAGTGCTCAAAGCCAAGCAAAGACATGGCCTTGTAACTTTACACTACCCAACTGTGTCACATGAAAAGACACTTTCTGCATTCTGTTACAAGGTTAACCTCAAAGTAAGCCTTCTTTTGTGTTACTCCCCACCACCATTGCTTTTCTAACACTTTGCTTTCTGTGCTTTTTTGATGTTTGAAAACACGGCTTTAGAATACAGTGGCAGTTTATATGCAACTGTCTTCAAACCTGACTGTTTTATGGGAAAGTGTCAGATGAGGAAAAGTAGCTTTTTGGAAGGAGAATGATACTGAATTCTTAGAAATCTAAAAAAAAAAAAAAAAAAAAATCACATAGGCCATGAGGCCAACAGGGCAAAGTTAGCTTGATCTTGGAGCCTGGAAGCAGGTCCTTTTTTTACAAAAAAGTTCTTTTATTATTGTGGACACTTTATAAACCTGTAAAACAAAGACTCATAAATGCGGGCATAGCTAAAGATTTCTGCCTGGAGCCTCTCTCTTTCTCTGTTATGCATCATGCTGTCAGACCACTGTTAAATGCAGAAATGTTAGTTTTCTTTTCTACTTTGATGAATCTTTGTTAAGATGTTGTTCCTGAGGAAAGAGAGTTTGTTTCGTTTGTCACAAAATGATCCTGCATTTTTTCAGGAATAAAATCTGGATTTGGTCCTCACAATAAATAACACCATTATTATATCCACATAGTTATTATAAATGCAAGAATTTAAATTCCATGTGTTTACCGGTGCACCAAGATGGCAGAAGCCTTTCTTATTTTTATTGTCATCTTTTTAACTATGTTGTTACTTGTAGAGGACTGTAGACTGTATATATTGGGTATACGTGGTGAGGTTCTGACAGCAGGGGGCTGCAGGGGTGGCCTCTGCGAGAAGGGGCGGGGCTGCCCCGTTCCACAGCGGACCCACTGCAGGACTGAGCTGAGCCTGGCAGCAAAGCTGGTGCTGCCTCTGTGAAAACGTATTCAAGAAAAGGCAAGAACACCAGAGAACAGTGTGGAGTGAAGAAAGAAGTGTGAGAAACAGCCCTGTGAACAGCAAGGTTGGAGAAGAAGGAAGGGGAAGTGCTCCAGGTGTGGAGCAGAGATTCCCCTGCAGCCCATGGGAGACCGGGCTGGAGCAGATATCCACTCTGCAGCCCATGGAGGACCCCACGCCAGAGCAGGTAGATATTCCCTGAAGGAACTGCAGTCTGTGGAGAGCCCAGGTTTTCCTGACAGGAACTGTGAGACATGGGAAGGACCTATGCTGGAGCAGGGAAAAATATGAGGAGGAAGGAGTGGCAGAGGGGAACTGTTACGGACTGTCACCCCCATTCCCCATCCCCCTGAGCTCCTCTGGACGAGGAGGAGGTAGTGGAGTTGGGAATGAAGGAGTAAAGTTGAGCCTGGAAAAAAGGAGGGGTGGGGGGAAGGTGTTGTTTTAATTTTTGCCTTTGTTTCTCACTATCAAAATCTATTTCAATTGGCAATAAATAAAATTATTTTTTTCCCTAAGTGGAGTCCATTTTGCCCATGATGGTAAGTGGTAAGTGATTCCCCTGTCTTTATATTGACCCATGAGGTTTTCCACCTTATTTTCTCCCCCTGTCCTGTTGAGGAGGGGGAGTAAGTTGCTGGGTGGGCATCTGATGTCTGGCCAAGATAAACCCACCAAAGTATAATATGCATAAAACTTTGAAACAATTCTATTTATTTATTTTTTTATATTTTTTTCTCACATAATGAGAATTATGAGTCTCATATTGAATCTCATGTAATAGACTCAAACACTGTGATACAACTGTTGAAATATGAATTAATTTGGCCTAATGAATGACCAAATACTGAAATACTAACAAATGAAAAGTAAGGTCCCCAAGCACCATCAGATGGCAGAACGTAGCATCTAATATACCCAGTCCATTCTCTTTACAGGTAAGTGCCTCCATACTTACCTGGACTTGCAGTCAATTCCTTGTGTTTGTCATGGAGAGCACTCAGCAAGTGGCAGGTGTCTTGAATACTTTCTGTAATGTTCTCCAGCTGCTGGCTGAGAGATCTGCTCAGCTCTTTTGTCAAAGAGATCAGTCTAAGCCCATACTCCACTATACCTTCGTTATCCAGATCACTTTTCAAAAGCACATCTCTTGCTAGCAAATTTAGGTGCCAGATCTTTTCCAGGAGTTGGCCTGATTTGCCTGCAGGTGTAATCTTACCTGCAGCCATTTCCATTTTATGTTCAGAATATACTATTACAATTTTTTTTCTGCTCAGACATTTCCACAAGGTGTTGTCCTTGGTTCAGACTACTACACTGTTTAGTGTTTGTAGCCTAAACAGCGTTTTAAAAAGTACTGTATTCCACACACACTGACAAATCAAACTCTAGCTCAGCAACTCTGAGTTGATGTTGACTATTAAAAAGTTACTAGGTGACAGAAAGGAGTGGCTCTGCTGTAACTACGGGCAAGGATTGCCAAGAGATGCCAATGTACACCATTCACCTTTAAGGGAGGTTATGTAACTCAGTTGACTTAAATTTCAGGAGCTCTGAGCAATTTCTAACTTCAGTGGCTGTAAATGATCAGTACCTATGAAATCAAGCTTAATTGTGAATTCATAATTATATATTCACCAACAATGAGGAATTGTTTTCATTGCAAGCTAATATTAAATGCTGTAGGTCACTTGACACCATTTTCTCACAACTGTATTTCATTTGTTTTTTAGAGACATCAAATAGGTGGGACAGGTCTATGCAGTCTGGGCGATGTATTTGAATTATACGTAGGTTTCAGCAATACAAGAATCTACAAATCTAATTTTGTGATTAGCAAGAATTATTTATTAGCAATAGGCATTTAAAGAAACTTACAATGTTTGCTGGGGTGTGTTTATATAACAGGCAAAGAAACATAAAGAAAAAGCAGTAACAGCTAAAAGTTCAAATAACAAATGACTGAAATTTTGCTTGACACTTTAGAAGCTGAGAAGCAAACTTATAAGAAAAATGTGAGCTCACTAAACTTAACTGCAGCATCAAGAATTTACTATATGGGGTTCACGGGGGAAAAAAGGACTGTCCTCAAGAGAACCCCCATGAAAATGGGCGGCACTGCTTTTGCAGGGGCTCACAACCACGTGCTCCTGGAGGCAACCTGGGAGGAAGAAGGGCCAGTGCCTGACAGGGCTCCTGTGCCGTTCATTGTCTTCAGTGGGTGAAATTTCAGCAACGATACCTCAATGACAGTATTTGCAATGATTTCCATTTCACCCAGCAAGTTGAGGAAAAGAAGTCTCGCCAGGACAGCAATGAAAACAAGTGGAGAAACAGCATTGACATTCTCTTACTGATGCTAGTTCGCATCGAGCTGTGCTAGGGGAGGACAGGCCTGAAACTGTCATTAGCAGAGTTCAGTACTGAGCTAAATCTGAAGTATCACATACACCAAAATATTTTATAGTTTAAGAAACATACTACACAAATTGTTGGTACAGTTCTTTCCTGCTAAACATTTCTTTTTATGGCCCATTATAAATGTAATTAATGCAGCTTTAAATAGCAATTAAAATGGGACTGTAATATAAAAGCACACTGAAAATTGCATCTAAGCATTGCACGAACTAATAAGGTAATGTCAGCAGAAAGCTCTGAAGATGTAAAGCACTGTATAAATGTTAAAATAACAACAAAAGGTACAAAGTGCCTTTAATCAAACATATGAGCTGAAAACAGCTGCAATTATTAAATTCAAAAGGGAAGTTCCTTTTGACTCATTATAGTTTGCTTGATCACACTGAAAGTGTACTGCACAGCTAAACAAAAAGGTGTGTGAATCATTAACCTCTCTACCATTTCTGATGGTCCAGCATCTCCACATTTTTCCAAATTATTCCTAGTAAAACGGGAACTTTGAGAAGAACATATACTTTCATGTACAGGCAGTGAAAAATGTCATCTTCCTACACCAAATTTTTGGGATATGTAAGGAAAAAAAAAAGAAGATGGGCAAAACCGCATTATTGTATATCTACTGTATAGTATTGCATAGGCCAGCTTCTCAGTGTGAATTCATATTGTTCCCCTAACCATAGTATAGCTGGATTCATCAGCTCTGGGTCTTTTCCAATATATGTATTTGCTTAGATTACTTCAGACTAAATCAATTAGTGATGTGCAGATGTGAGTTATGAAAAAAGACATTGGTTTGAATAAAGGTAAAAGAAGATCTGACTTTTTAAAAGTAACCTTTGTGTGCAAAATAATAATAAATGAACCTGTTGTTAGAATATGCTATTCATGGAATGTTGTAGGGCTTACAAGAAGCTACTAGAACACACTGTTATAAACACAGATTTAGAAGAGATGACAAGAACTGATCAATATTCATGTTCTTTGCCGTAAGCAAACTGTTTTGTTTTGGGGTTTTTTGTCAAAAAATTATATATCTAACTCCTGCTTTAGCTAATACATGCTATCTGTATAAATTGTCTATGCATATTTGAAAGAAGACATTAGTTAGTTTAGAAAATACGTTTGTCTGAAACATAACCAATAGGAGAAGAGAAACTATTCTGATTTTTAATGGGTAGTTGAAATAATTTCAAGCCTTACAGATAATAATTTATATTTTCTTTCTCTGTAAACATGAGTGAAACATGCAAAAAAATAAGCTTTTGTAAAAATATGAAGTACTACATGGTATAAGGTTCTGTAATTATAGAGTGACCTGCATAAGAATTTATTGTAGAGGCAATTAGGTAAGCTGTGTTCTTTCTGAAACAGTTACTACACAAGCACTGCTATTGGGAGACATTTGAATTTTAAACACATAATTATATATCCAATCTCATGACAGAAAATGAGGCAGTAATGGCCACTGAAATTACAGTTGGCTATTACAGCTTTTTTGCTCTTCAGCAGTAGTAAAGAGAATGTATATTTAGGCTGTCTGAGGTCTTTAAATTCAGCTATTCATGTAGCAAAAACTATGGTTTCAGTTAAACAAAAACAGGCCCCACACCCTATTTTAATTTCAGTCCCAGTGTTGGACTATGAAAACCTGTTCTTTGTGATATTTGCTACTAATTCACCAGTTTCTCCTTACTGGAAGAATGGTGATAAATTATGTAAGTGAAATTTATTAATCTTTGATACTATTTAGTGGATAGTCTTATGATTTAAGGCTTGTGTTTATGTACCATACTGGCAGGTATTAGACAATGTAACTATAAAGTCTTTGGGAACAATCAGACATTTTTTACTTGACACGAGCTCTTGCCCAAAGAGATCCAATTGTAGTAGTAGCTTCCAGGGCCCTGCATGCACCCATAGGCCTTCATGGCCCAGACCAGCCTCACCTGGTGAGTGTAGGTGATGAGCTGGGCCATGTTTGAAGCTTTCTGAACACTGCAGATTGTAAAAGTAAATGTTGCCAAAATGAGTAAAATATAAATGGAAAACATGAAGGGTAAAGCAAGTAGAGAACATGAGTCATTCGGAAATAATACAGAAAGGTGAGCATATATTCTCTGAAAATATACCACTCCCTATATTAATATATAGTATAGAGCATACAGAAGAAAATAAGATACTATAACAGATGACATATGTGAAAGAGGAAGTCTTTTCAATGGAATATGATAAAGAATCATAGATGGTTTACTGTGTAGCACACCAGCTACAAAGAGGAGATTGAGACAATAGGAATAAGCAGACTTGATAAGGACAATATTACTCCATTCTCCAGCAGAGTCAACTTTAAAAGTGAAACTATAGTTTGATCTTTCAGCTTTCACTACAAAATCCTGAGCAGAAGAAAAAAAGACACACACAAAAAAAAAGAGACACAAAGAAAACCAGTTCTGGGATATTGTATTGGAAGAAACTCACAAATTCGGCCACTGTGGATCCCCAGCCTCACTGGAAAACCCCGCCTAAAATATATCCTTTAACTGAGAAAGAATCAGGCCCATAGGGGTAGGATGAAGACACAAGCTATTGTGTTTACCATTACATATGGACAGCAGCTAATTAGTCTTACAATAACAGACTCCCGGGAAAAGACACATGGGCATCCTGCAACCCAACTGTTGAAATAGGGACCTATGCCCGGGCAGGTAATATAACATAGAGGGAAGAAAATGAAAGTAATTAAAAGACAATATGTACGAAATGAAAGTGCAGGAACATTTGTGATAGATGTAGAATTGTTACTAGATTGTAGCTTTTCAGGTCTTGGGTTGTTTTTTATTTATTTATTTTGTGTGAAAGAACTAATAACAAAAGAGCTGTGCACTCACCCTCAGAGCTTAGCTCCCCATTGAATTTCACGTTTTCGAAGAGAGATCCTACTCATCAGCAAAAAAACAAAGTGAAAAATTGGCTCTGTGTTTGATTTTGTTTTTAAACAATTCCTATTCCTGGGTTACCTTCACTTTTAACTATATCCTGTAACTATTCAAAGAGTCCTTATAAAAGAGAGCTTTCACATCCATATTAAATAGTGGCCTTGGATGTAGGAGGAACAAAGTAACAAATTTAGAAAAATAGGGATCAAAGTATACATTTAAATTAAGTTATCATTTAGCAGATATACATGTTCTTTTCAGAATACCTTAACACTGTTGCATAGCTGATAACAAAGGAAGTGGACTTTGCTCTGCTAGGAAGAGAGATTAGATTTTATGATGCAGACCCAGTAAGTTCTACCTTTATACTCTGTGCATAATGCTAAGTTCAGTATGTGACAATAAATGCATTCTGGTGCATTTATTGATCTATTCATATTTGAAAATGTGTAATGTTTTTTCTTCCCGTCTCTGGTATTCTAAGGCCCAAGTGAGAAAACAGTAATAGTATAAGAAAAACAAAGAAAATGCTATACTGTGCCATAGAAATTATATTATATGCTTATGTGGATGGTTCTTTTAGCACTATACCATAATGACCAGTGCTGGATGTTTTGAAGAAAGTCATAATCCCCTTGAAATACATAACTATGAAATAACATGGTTAGAAAAGCTGTATCTCTCCGAGCGCAGTCACGGTGCTTGACATTAAGCCATCTTCACTATGAACTAGTGTGCACGAGCCTCACGTTAGGAGAGGCAAAGCTCCAGAGTGTAGAAGGGAAGAAAGTCTGAGCCTACACTAAATCCCAGAGTGGGGCCACCTATGTATCTATATTCACTTGAATGCAGCATGGTGTTCTTGGCCTGAATTTGCCGTTATATTTAAATCAGCTTTTGTGGAGGTTTCAGGTAACCAATGTTGAGAAACCAAGCCATGCTCAGCTGTGCCGTGGTAGAGCTAACACACAGAACAGGGCATCAGGGTGCTAACCATGTTTTTCTCATTTCTGAGACTGATCTATGCCAAATTGCATAGGTACAGCCTGTGGTTAGCTTTGTGATTGGGGCAGGGGGGGGAAGCAGCTTATATTCTTTGTGTTCTCTTTTAGTTTAATTTTTGATAACTGTTTGTAAGTAGTTTAAATAATATTCCATGGGAACAAATAATCATCTATGATCAAAGACAAAGAGATTGCAGACTGGGACTTTACGAGTCCTCATCTTCGGTGGGCAAGGTCCTCATCTTTGGAATGGCAAGAGGAACTTCTAGCCTATCTAATCTGTCCTTTACTACTTGAGCATAGACCTACAAAATATAACAAGATTGTAGGCGAAGATAAAAATAGCAATATAGACTCTCAAATCCATATACTATATTATCCTATTTACATTCTTCTACAGGAGATAATCTTGACTTAGCTGAAAACCTATTCTGCCTGAAATCCAGCTTGAACTGTAATATGCATTTGCTATACCTCCCTTTTGTGAAAGAAATACAAACTACTTTTGCTGATGCTTCTCTTACAATGGACAATTCCTTGCAGGCACAAGAGAAGTAAGCTTTGGTGACAGATATGAAGAAAAAGTGGCCTTTCCATAGCTACTGAAATACCCTAATCTGTTTTCATTACATTTTTTCATGCTCATTTAGACCCTTGGTGCACTGTAGAAATGACAATGAATGGGTTTAGTGCATTAATTTAAACTAGAATTTCCTTTGGTTTTAAATTCATTTCCTTTTAATTTTGTTCTGTATGCAAGAACTGTGAAGGCCTCCAGGATTCTGAGCATTCATAAACAAGCGATAAGTTTTGAACTGCAGTAGCTGAACAGAGTATGTAATTTGAATTCCATACCAGTGATTTAGTCAAGAAGCAAAAAGATTTAGTCAAGGTTTTGGTCTTGCATAGGTTTTTTTCTTTGTGCATACAAATCGAATTATCTTGAATCAAGCCTTTGAGTGATACATTGGCTTTCCAATTAACTTGTAAGAAAAGGACAAGATTACCACAGTGTCTCTGAAAGGTCAGAAGCTTGATTAGCTGTTTACCTGGAGAAGATCATAATTTCCACAGCCTCTCTGCTGTTTTGTCTCATTTTATAAGACTAAGTAATAACCTAATTATAACCTTTGGGAAAAACTAATTCTTGAAAGAAAAATGCCTTTTGATGTGATTGGTAATAGTATTTTGTAGTTATTAAACATGATTGATGTTGGTTTACTGTTAGTGTTTAATTATATAAGAAAAACTGTAGGCTTTTCTATCCAATATCGAAGTGACACTTACTTAATTGCAATTTTAATTAAATTTTAGAAAGGGAGAGGCTGTAGAAACATGATATGAAAGTGTTGTTTTCACTTGATGGTATTTCTTTTCCTAATGACAAAGTCCTACTCTGAGTTATACTGCTGTCCTCAATAATGGAGTTAAACCTTCATTGCTCTTAAGAGATAGCCTTGATACAAAAAAATCCCTGAAGAAAGCATGAAATTTTCTGGGTAGAAGAAGGTGAAAAAGATAGCAAGAACTACAACTATCTGGATATAGAACGGTGTGGCGTGACCAATTTCAGTAGAGCTTGTAACATCAGCTTACAATCTAATTCAACGTTGTAGGCAGAATACTTATGGCATCCTTTGTTTAACTAAAATAACTAAGGTTACTGGTACTCCCAGTACCACCTGGTACTCCCCAGGTGACTTGGCTACTTTTAACTTTTCTTTTAGCATTTTACATTTGAGGCTATTTCTCAATTTGTCATTTGAAAAGAGACTGAAAACTAAGGAAATGGGATGTATGTAGTAAAACTTCAAAGACTTGATACTTCTCAGCTTCTGACTTAACCTAGTAACTTCGCAAGAAATTATTCATGGACAGATGAGGTTATCTTCATTATGAGTTTTCTACTAAAGTATTACTTGTATATACAGTAAGCCTCCAGTTTAGTCCCTTTAATAGCATCAGAATCCTGGGGAGTGAGCCAACTATCATGAGTTGGTTTCTTTGCCTGGGCAGAAAGCAATGAGGAAAAGAGAAAACAGAAGAGAGATAATGTGTTTCACCAGACCTCAATAATAATGTGAAATTATGTTGAACTATATACAATTTTAACTGTGATTGTACTTTGGAAATTTTTTTCTTCTAAAAATAGTTCTGTGATGTCTATTATGTTTCATTACTTTCCATGATAAATTTGCTCAAGCAGCAAGTAAAATGAAAGACGGAAGGAGCTATCTGAGACAGTGACCTTTAAAACTAATAGCATCTTTAAATGTGTCATATGTGGTTTCTGTAGAATGCGAGCAAGCCAATGCTGTGTAGATAAAACCTGAATGATATGTGATTCATTATAATTCAATGAACTGCACAAAAGATGAATATGGGAAAAAATTAGCACTTTGATGTGCAGGAAAGTTCCTCAGAGGGATTTATTTTCAAATAAGTTTAAGAATGGTCTGTTAGACTTCTCAAAGATGACAGGAAGTTATGCCAAGGTAACTAGGTCCCCTAAATGAGAGCAATAGCAAAGAAATAAAAATGAACTTACCACATGCTTTGAAGCTGCATTTGTATTCAAAAGCAACTTGAAAACCTTTAAATAAAAATGAGAGACAGAAGTGCTGGGATAAGGTCCCACACTGAACCCAGGTACTCCGAAAAGAACAGATTGAAGCCACTCCTCTAGCTTTTCTAGTGACAGATTTCTTGGAGAAACCCTAAGCAGCAGCTAGAATGAGAGATTGATGCCAGGTATTTATTAAATTTGGTTTTTTTTCTTGGTTAGATGCCTTTCATTTGAAGCAAGAGCTTAACCCCCCTGCCTTGCTAGAATAAATCTGCTGTTTTCATTTTTAGGCTTGTGAACTCAGGTGAATCTTATACATAGGACATGCTTTTAATTCCCCATAAGCAATGAATTCAAATAAAGCAGTACTGCATACAAATTCTCAGTTTGTCTGCAGATTGAAACACATATCAATGTATATGAAACTGGGGGATGACCAGCCCATAGGGCTGTATCAACAGGTTTGTGTGTGGGCTCGAGACAGGACATGGAGTGAGTTAGTCCAGGGAAGCACTGTATTGTGTGCTTTGACAAAAGGCAGTAGATAGACACTCCTTAACTTCCAGAAACCTCACATTGTCCCAGGGATGTATTTTGAATTGCCATCTTTGCAGACTCCCGTTGAGAGTGAGGTCAAGTTCAATGTTTCTGATTCACCCATCACCACTATATGAGAGGTGCTTTTAGAGCAAACGTTACTATCGGTTTATAAGTTTATTCTCAGAAAGAGTATTTCAGTTAATCTGAATAACTTCTTGCCTTTAGAGGATTTTGCATGTGCAGTTGAGTGCAATACACATACATAAAATACATAAGCCAGAAAATTCACTCCGACTTAACTGTCACCAGAGATGGTAAGGGAAAGAAAAGAAATCAGTATATTGTAAAAGTAATCAGTAAACAGCATATCACCCTGTTACACCAGCTTTATGTCATTTGTTTCAAAAGTCATATATCAATATCAAAATAGCTTAAAGGGTCTACCTCATGAGTCCATCAGTAGTTTTAAGAAAACAGGGACTGCATTATGGTCAAACGTATAGCCATTAAAGGAAATAAGATGGCAAAAGCCACAATCGTTGTGTTGTCATACCTGTAAAGAAGAACATTAACTATTTTATAGAGTGATAGTCTAAAAATACAAATCCATCATATGGTACAGGGAACTATCTTACGATGCTTCTTGAAAACCAGATTGACTATTATACAATTACATTAAAATACGGGGTATGCGTTAAAGTGGCTTACAGGTCTGAGTAAAAATGTAGGTTGGTGTCCAGTGAGACATACAAAAGTAACTGAGTTACAATGCACTGAATAACTGGCTGAGAGGAATCCCAAGGTCATGTAAACAGTTGATAGCAAATGCAAAAACTGAAACTAGATATCTCAAGTCTTCTGCTTATTCTTAACTACAGTCCTATCATTTTTCTGAAGCTTTGCAGCATTTTTATCTTACCTTGAGTGAAATATGTTACCTCATGCTAGAACTCTGCTTGTGAAAATTGTAATGCATGAGTTATTTTCCAAGGTTAGTTTTCCTGATATTTTATTAGCAATGATATCGATGCTATACTATAACAATAGTAGTGAAGCTCAAATCATAAAAGGCCCAGATATTCACCGGCTGGTTGTTTGAGATGTAGCTAATATTTCATTTCTTATAATGCTTCATAAGCTCCAAAAACTGAATACATGTAACCTTCTCAACACCTTGAGGAGACTGGTGGATTAATTTTATTACCTCTGCTTTAAAGAGGAGCAAATGAGACTGAAAAGATTGGAGAAGAGCAAGTTTAGAACTTAGACCTTGCTACCTATCTTGGACTGTGTTCAATGGGAATATGTGTTATTTTTACAGCAGAGAGAGAAATAATCTCATTAAAAGTCAGAAATAAATGCAGTTGTTCTGTGTATTTTTAGGTAGCTGGCAAACTTTGTGTACAATATCAGAGCTACTTGTAGGCCATCCTAAAGGAAGGAGTAGCAGTTGTTTCCCCCAGTTTATCTTATCAGTTTGCTGTTTGTACAGCTAGTTTCAGAGTTCTTAAATACAATAAATATGCAGCAAATAGAACTGATCCATAGTTTTAAAGATATACACATCCAAAAATTACAATATTTGAAAATTGGAAAATGGCTAACTAGTTTGAATCAGTTACATTACTAGCTTAATGAACAATAAAAAATGTGGCAAACATCTACTTTGACTTATGACAAACCACTCAGATAGAGTGTGGAAATCTGGGGTAGATTCATATTCTAAGGATCAGTCCCTGTACAGTTTAGATGATATTATTCCATCTTCAGTTAAACATAGACTTACATGGTTATTCTTATGGACAGATAATATTAAAAATAATCAGGCCAATATCAATTACTGGAAAACAAGGTTATTTTAAAGGTTTTTGTAACCATAAATCTGAGCTGGAAGGCAATCTTAGCACGTTCACTATGAACGACCTTCTTGTACGGTCAAATGTATTTTAGGGTACAAAAGACACTAATGTCTTTCAGAGGATATAGCAAAAGTCTTGCAACTTCTTTTTATAATTAATTTCTAAACTGAAATTTTATCTTCACCTACTAAAAAAACATTACCTACCTAACATTTTTCATGATAGCAACATAGAAACTCAAGGGAACAGGGAATTATCAGATAATAAAATCTCTGCCATTTTCAAGCCTGTCAGCAGATTTTCAAAACTCAAGAATATTAACAAGCCATGGAATAGTACTGTGCCTTTTGTCATATCTGAATTACATCAGAATTAGTAAGATGCAATTTCCTTTTTGGATTTTTGTAAGTTTTTTTTTTTACCATAGTGGTAGAAAGCTGCCATTCCATGCTCTGAGAGAGAACTATATGCTGTAGATAAACCAGAGACTTGAGAGCTTTCTTAGAATCTGATGAATTATGCTACTTTATTTCTAACAAAGAGTAAAACAGCATATAGGTTTGCCTGATACTGATAATGTCACTTAGACATACACAAAAAGACAAGAAAATCCCCTAAACCCCCAAATGTACAACATGGCTTAAAATGAACTTGCAGTATATTGCAGTATATTGCAGTATATAATACTGCAATTGTTTTGGACATAGTGCAAGCAGAAATGTGTAAACACAACTGAGGAGGTTTTTCAGACATTTAATGCTTATTTCTCCCTTTCCTCGCCCCCCCTCCCAAAAAAAAAAAAAAAAACTGAAAAGAAGAAAATCTCAGATCTTGTGGTCTCATACTGTGGTCAAGAAATGTAGATAAGTATAATTCTGGTTGAGACACAGTGTGTCAGGGTACAGTGTCATGTTATGCTCTGAGGGGAGATGCTATTACTGCGCAAGTATAAATGTGCTGAAGGCAATCTCTTTTAGCGAGCTCCACGTGAGACTGACATCTATTTCAAAGACAAACACTGAGGGGACCATTATCTGTGATCTCTGCTGCTGGCCCACGTACACAGGCAAATCACGTGGGTCTTCTGGAAGAGAAAGAAAGATGGACTTTATAAAAGGACTTTGGAGTTTCTTGACAGAGAAGAGAGAAAAGCTCAAGGGTATTAATCAATGACCATACCTTAAGACTTGCAGGAAAAAGAAATTCAGCCCAGCATAAACAGCTAATTAATTGGGTTTTTGCATGGCGAGGCAAGTTTTACAAGGGGGGCAGGTCTTTTGTTGTTTACAAGACCTGAATCTTTCAAATATTTTAAGTTACCGTGGTTAAAATTCCTTTTCTAAGTCAGTATTCGTTGGCATTCTTACTGTTCTGAAAGGAAGCTAAGCTTAGCTGGAAATCTTAGGCAAATTTGTGATCGGATGACTCTCTGAGTCATTAGGTTACAATCCAGAAAGGCTATGACCAGAAAGGGTGTTAGTATACTTACCTGAATCACACCTGTGCACTAACTTGGTTTGGAAACATATGGGTCCCTTTGCAAATAATTGGGACTGACACTGAGACAGACTCAGCAAAAGCATCAATAAAAAGTCAAGCAAGAACATAATGAATTTCTTTAGGTTATCTACAAAGGCAAAAGCAAAACTTTGCACTGCAGTGGGACTTTCTTGCCACAAAATTTGCTTGCCTAATGCAAGTTTAGGAGGTAAAATTAACTGCATTTTTTTGGTACACTGGTATTTAGGCATCTAATAATTAGGACTTGCAGCAGGATTTTCAGAAGTGCTTTGGCACTGGTGGAATTGGTTCTGTAATGTTGAACTTCAAACTTCTAATTGTTTTGACTGGGAGTTTGAGTGAAAAAGTTGTTTACATTCAAAATTGTGATCCTGAAACCTCATTTTACTACCATGGCACCAACAACTTTTAACAGCCTTACTGTTAGTGAGGCTATTCATAAGGCTGTACTTAGCATGTAGTAAGCAGTCTTTGAAGCAGGAAAAATAATCCAGGTTTACTTGCTCCTAAATTAGCACTTTAATTACTAGCCTCTTCTTCCCAGTAAATCTTTGATTCTTTTTGTGCTTCAGTAGAGTGGCAGACCTCAGACTTCACCTACAAGAGTGAGCCTCCTGGTATGTGCTTGGATTTAATCAGAAAAAATCAGAACTGATACATCGAGAGGAAGATGTATACATACACTGGTGGAATATATGAAAGTACTTCTCAGTCTCATTTTGTGTAACAAAAAGCTAGTTTCAACTGAGTGACAGTATTTCACAGACGTGGGCGAGTTCCTAGAAGTGGGGAAGTTACAGGCATTACTGAAAGCTTAGTAATTTTTTTTTTTTTTTTTTTTTTTTTTTAAAAAAGTAAGTGATCGCTCAGCAGCTGTTCACTGCTGTAAGGCAATACCGCTTACTCGCACCCGGAGCGCCCAGCCCCGTGCGTGGCTCCGTTTGGTGCCAGAGGCGATACGGGGAAGCCCTTTGCTCGCTGGCCGGGCTGCCGGGTGCCTCACAGCCCGCGGCTCCCAGGCAGGGGGGGAGCCCCGCCGCCACCCCACCCCGGGCTGCGGCGGGGGAGGGACACGGGCGCCTGTGAAGCGATGCGCTGGAGTAGCAAGCACTCCCAGAGCTGAAGCCTGCGGCTGCAAGCGGGCTTCCTCCGGACTCCTCGAGAAATATGCTGCCCGGCGAGCACGCCCTGAGCACCCGCCCCGGCGGCCCACGCGCGGAGCGGCAGGCGCTCCCCACCCGCGTTCAGGTGCGGCCGCCTCCTGCGGGAGCGAAGGAAGGGAGGGAGGGAGCTCCGCGCCGCGGGCGCGGCTTGCCGGGGAGCAGCGCGGGGGTGGGGTGGGGTGGGGTGTGGAGGCAGGAAGGAAGGAAGGAAGGAAAGAGAGAGAAAGCAAGCAAGAAAGTGAGCGGAGAGCTGGGGGAAGAAAAGAAACCTGAAGCGCTCTAAAGTCCTGTTCTTCCCTCCCCCTGCCCCTCTCTGCCTCCTTCCCCCGCTGCTCTTTGCCAGAGGTAAGCCAGTCTCCGCGGGGCGCGGAGTTTGCGAGGCAGGGGGCAAGGACTGCCCGCCCGCTGCCCTGTGCGCGGCGCGGCGCAGCGCAGGCCGGCTCGCCGGGCCGGGCTGAGCTGGGCTGCTGCGGGCGCGGAGCTTCTCCGTGTGCCGCTGCTGTTATGCTGGAGGTCCCGGTCCCGCCGGCGGCGCGGCGGCCAGCAAAAACAGCACTGCTGGCGAGTAACTTTAAAGTTACCGGCGAGTTCAGGGGCGAGGCTGAGTGGTTTGGTACAGGGCATGCCTCAGATGAGCCTCAGATACCAAAGATGGAATCTGACAAGAAATAGCTCGTAGGCAGGTAGAAAATAAGGCGTGTGGTTTTTTTTCTCCTGTTTTCTTTCCAGCTTAAATTATGTTAACGGGCTGTATGTACATGTCATACTAAGGAACAGGGGTTTATTACTGTGTATTTATTTACTCTGAGTTGTTTTTGTGTAGTTAAACACAAGCAGACTTCTTGTTAGCTGCCAGTGTATTTCTGGAAATCTTATCAGAAAATGCATAAAGTTCACTTTAAGAAAGTCAGAGAGCCACTAGGATGTCCTAGATAGAAAAAACAAAGTGAATGATACAGCACCCAAGTGTTGCCACAGCAACTTGCTAAAGTGTACTCAGCCAATTCCACCTTTAGTTTGCTTATTCATGCCATGCAGTCCCTCACTCCGGAGACTGTCTGCAAGTTGTTCCACTGGAATTTCTTGCAGTATGAGGCTTGACTCCGAGGTAGCGAAGGTGGCTGAACTTTTCTCTGGAAGAGAAGTGTTCTGAAATTAAAAAAACAAACAAACAAAAAAAAACCCAAAAAACCAAAAATACCCCACCAAACAAAGAAACATTTTGACAGAGGATGTGCTTTAAAGGCATTTCGTAATTACCCGCTGTGTTGAACTACACTGAGTAACTTCCCTGCATTTGGAAGGGGAACAGTTCTGTCAGAATTGTTGCAATCGGTTAATCTTGCTCTGAGTTGACCCAAATGTTAATTCATTAAGTAACCACTTTAAAAAGGTAATTTGCGAGTTGGGTTTTTTTTTTGGTTTTGGGTTTAGTGTGGGTTTGTTTTTTTTTTTTTTGAGCATGCAGTCAGTATGCTGATTGCATTATGTAGATTTTTGAAAAGATCTTTAATGATCTACGACGTTTTCTAGGCCTATTAATCTTGTCAGTTTGTATGTAGTCAAGTACAAGGGAAGATGAAATTCACTACTGGCAGATTTCATTCTGCTTCATGGTGAGTCCTGTTGTAGAGTTTTTGTTTTGTTTTGTTTTGGGTTTTTTACCTGTTTTATTTCGATCTTAATCTAGTATGTGGTTTAGCAGAAGGTGGGAGCAAGCCTGAACTTGCTTGTATTTGTTGAACTGATTGCTTAAAGTGTGATTACCTTGCCATGCACTTCTAAAGGTTTGACACTTGCTTAAGCTGATATCTGTAGTGATCTTAAAAAGGGAAAAAAAGAGTCCCACTTGAGTATTTCTATATTCAGCTGTATCCTCCTGTTCACACATTTCATTAAAAGTTGGATTGCTTGCTTGCTTCAGCATAGACTCGCCTGTCTATGTTGTCAATCAATGTTGTCTTGAAGACTTTTCAACTTGAAAATCATAGAATGGAAGAATCATAGAATCAACTGATACGGCTTTTCAGAATGTTAGATGCAGGTACTTATCCTCAATGTGAGGAAAGGTCCTGAAAGTTATGTATGTTTTTCTGTGCCAGCATTGTCATTTTTCTTTGGTGCTATTTAGCTGTCACTTTTAGTAAAACAAAAAGAACTCTTATGCCACTCTGAGTTGTTGTACCTCCTTGTCTAAGCCCCTTCCATAAGATGGGAAAAGGAAGGACGTGAAAATCAGTTTGAAAAGAAGTGTGAGAAACATCATCTTCTATGGAAGAAAGTTGGATGATCCCATATAAGGCTTGGGATGTGCAACACAAATTGCAATTCATCCGCTGCCAAAACATACTTTCTTGGAAGAAAAGCCTACATGGTTTCCCTTGTATTGTTTTTTCCACATAGCAATTTAGATGTTTTACCCTTATTTCAATGAAATTGAATAGTCAAGTGTCTTCCAAGAAGCTTGATTTTTGTATAACTGCTATAGCATTTTCCCGTTTTTAGTAACCATGTTGAATGATTACTTTTGTCTTGTTACTCTATATTGGAGAATATGATAGTACAGCAAGAATCAGATTTATTTAAGCAAGACCAAATTCCCCTCTTTTTTTTTTTCTTTTTCAATATTTACTTCTATCAAATACTGTGGGAAAAATCTATTTTGCTTTGCTGCTGAGAGAAAAAGTTTTGTTTTAGAGGGTGTATGCAACCATGTGCGCTAATGTTGACAACTGTTGTTTACTTAAACTTGTCGTAGTGGTACAAATGTGGATGTAAAAGTGAATGTATGCTTACAAATGTGTATATATGTGCTACATATCTAATGCTGTACAAATATTCTTTAGGGTTTGTTATGACTTATTCCACAATTAAAGCTATGGAGGAGATTAAATTCTTTTTTTTAAATTTATATTAATTACATTGAAATAGATTAATATATTGGATAAGCTGGTCCTTGACTTCTGCTTTTCTGTATACTTCTTGAGCTTAAGCCTTTACTAAGGATAAAACATCGTAATGTAAGAAATTATTCAGTATTTATCTTCTAGCTGGCTATACAAACATTCACCAATGTGTGTAGATTTGTTTAGCTGTTTGTTACTTGAATCTTCATCTGAGTAGTCAAACCAAACCAGGTGTCAGCATAACCCTTTGCTCAGACCCACAAAATATGTGTGACTGTGAACTTACTGGTATCTAACCAGCTATATAACTAGGCCAGATCTATAGCACGTCTTTATAAATCTTAGTGGATGCATCGACAGCTTCCGCCATAGATTACTACAGAAACAAAAAATGGCTTGGGCTTTAGCTTCTAGCAGTGCTGGCATTTTGTGGCCAAAACGTCTTCTCAGCGAGCAGTTTCTTCCTTTCTCAGTCTGCTACATGTTTCGTTTATAAAATACACTGCAAAAAGTAATGGTTCTTGCAAATTTGGAAACAAAGTTTGTTCTGTGCTAGGTAATCCTCTGCATTGTTATGGGGTTTATACAGAGGTAGGTTAGGATCCAAATAACTGATAATACACGGCTATTTGAGTTCCTGAAGTAACAACGCTGAAGGTGTTCCAGAATAAGGTGTGGGCAAAGCACGCAATAAAAACAGTATTTAGATATTGAAAAGGGTGTGTGTGGGTATAAATATGTATGCTTATATAAAATATCTATTTATTTATAAATATATAACTAAAAGCTACTTTCCTAAGTGTCTTTTGTTACTGCTGAAAGTGGAGGGATTGAGAGGATGATACTGTCTCAAAATTAACACTAACACCTCAGGGAAAAAATACCCAAACACCACCATGAAACCCAGAACTGCCAAGGACGGTGGAAATAGTTGAGATAACCAATTGCAACTCCAACTTTAAAATGCTTAGACTGATATGCTAACATTGCAGGGGTTTTATATACTTGAACGTGTGTGTGGGGGGGGTTCTGGTTTTTTTCTTTTTTTTTTTTTTTTTTCATTAATGGGTACATGAAAGACTATTCACTGGCACAAACAGTGCCTACCTGATACTTTTTGCCCACTTTAGTAATTTCTGTACTAATTATTTCTCATTCTGTAGTCAGAATATATATTCAACTTCTTAGGAGACTATGTATTTATATTTGTATTTTTCAGGGTTTAGAGATGGGTGGAGGCCATACTGTTGAATTTTATCTTATATGACTAGAGGCTTACGTGAAAAGCTTGAGGAAATGCTGATGTCTGAAATTTTTAAAGGAACGATGACTGCTTAGATAAGTACGCAGGTTGGGAAAGGACAAAGTTAAATCTAAAAGCTGATTGTTAATCAGTTCGGCTCAATCCAAGGCTTTTTGAATTTAAATGACTTGGGAATATTTTAGTGAGGGTTAACTCCCTAACAAACTTCATCTCTCTTGAGAGGTTGATATCTGATTGGCCTATAGAGTTCTCTCTCTAAAAAGTTTTAATTGTATGAATTTCATATTCAAGATAATAAGCCACTTCTCAGACTTGTGGACAGTGATCAAAGCTGATAAAAATATTGCCCCAAAAATGAAGTTAAAGAGATTAGCAAGAATCCAAAGACTTACTTTAAATAATGGAACATTTATAGTAAGTGTGCTGTGTTGATTTTTACATCTTCCAGAAAAATGTAGGTTTGTCCATCTTCTTTTTTTCCTCTTATTATATCACAAATATATATATATGGTGTATATATAAAGAGGTTTGTTTTTTCCCTGTTTTTGATTACCTATTTTTGAAAGTGCGGGAGTAATAAATACATTTACAACATTTTGCAAGAAAAGACTTCTAGTGATTGAGTTGGTTATTTAATGATTTATTTCATAATCATAATAAAGTACAGTCACCAATAGCAGTGATAACAGTTGTGCTGCATTCAGTACATGATTTTGAATTTATATTTATTTGTATGTGGCTTTGGGGAATGAGGAAGGGCATAAAGATTTATTTATGACTGCTTTTCTGAATAATGACTTTGTTATTCAAAAGACATTGGGGAAATCTTACAGGGACAGGTTTTATCCTTTATAGGAGGAATTGATACAGTACAACAGTAGGCAATCTTTTAAGCTTCAATTCTAGATCATAAGTAGGGCCCTTTCTGTCAGGAAATATTTTGAAGAATAAGGTATCAATACCTACTACCATGGATATAGTCTGGGCATATGATTTCTTTTCTTTCTAATTGCTCCTTAAGTCTTCTACTGAAGCTGTTCTTTCTTTTCCAGGCTGCTTAAGGCTCGTACCTGCATGCCAGGACAGCTGCTACAGTCAGCAGGTTTCCCTAAGGCCAAATTGCTCTTTACACAGGAAGAGGGAGGTGAAAAAACCTGTTGACTGCTGCTGATCTTAAACCTTCTTTAAAGAGATGTGATTTCAGGCTGTCTCGAACACCTCCAGAATGGTAGCTTCTCCGTCTGCTTTGGATTTTGTAAATCGTGAATTTGGGTGTGGCCCTGAAAGAAAAAAGGGCTCAAATAGATGGAATCTGGAGAGTGCAAGAACTGAGTTGGAAAATACTGAGGAAAAACTGTCATGGGCACTTGAGATACCAGATGTCCCTAGCGTGGAGGCCAGAACTTGCCTATGGGGTTATGCCTCTGCTACTGTTTGTGGCCAAGAGAAAACTGCTTCCTTGACAGAGTTGAAAAGCTAGTAGTTACCTGTTTCCTGTTTTCCCTTGTGACAGGTCTTTGAAGGGCCTGATCTGCAAGATGTATTTTGATCACCTCCATAGCCTTCTGACTGTAGTTATTTAAACAATTAAGACACTTCCCCCGCCCCCACATGCTCAGAAGTGATTCTACCTTTGTAAACTATTTTACTGGCTATGGTACTTGTTCA
>VYZW01033497.1:0-20973 GCA_013401315.1 Balaeniceps rex
GGTCCCTTCCAACCCAAAGCATTCTATGATTCCATGAAAGAAAATGCCGGGGACTTGTAACTACAGTGGTAGTCCCTCTTTGTTCTTGGCTATATTGGGGCTGAATATGTGATATGCTGCTCTGTCCAGTTTGGAAAGGTGACTGAAGATTGGCTTTTAATCTGAGTAATTAATTTATCATTAAGACTTATCTAAACAATGTTGTAATGATACAGTTATTTTTGAAGATTCTGTACCTGCTCACCACAGCTGTTACCTTTCCATTTGCCTTCATTCTATACACCTTCTTATATATGAAAGGTGAATCTTTTGAGGTTTTCTTTTTTTTTTTTTCCTTCACCCCCTGGGTGGAAATGAGGCATCCATGAAGACTAGGCTTTCTTTGTAAACATCACAGGTAAGGTGGAGGGAAAAATATAGATTCCTTCGTTTTGGTCCACAAAAAAGAAATCCATCAGTAAAACCCACTAGCAGTAAAGATTAGAGCAAATAAATACATTGAAACTTCCAGAAATCTCTCTGGCACAGGGAGTGTAACGTGTTACTGATTACACTGCCAGTTCTGTCCCAAGAAGTATTGGCATATCAATATGCCAATTGTGCTTCTTATTTTGCAAATGAAAAAATCAATAACCCGTGGTATGATTTTGTTTGCCTCAGTAAACAATAGCAACAGTTTTAACATACTTAAAACCTTTACTTCTGAGGTGACGGTAGTCATTCCTGTAAAATATATCCAGCTTGTGATCTATTGGGTTATATTCAATCCTAGCAAAAGAGGATTTAACTTCTGAAATTTTTTTCTTGTAAATTAGGAATTAATTTTGCCTGTGGTCATTTCAGCTCCGTTGTTAATCTTTCTCTCTCATGCTGCATAAATGCTACTGCATCTAGTCACGTGGCATTTTTCATGGTAAGAAATTTCTGTATAATTTCATTAAATGCTGTGTGGCGTTTCTGTTTTGTATTTCCTTGTTCTCCAAATGTTCTTCAATTGATTGTATTATTTATTGAAATAAAACAGCAAGTAAATTTAATGAAATCCAGCATGGGTTGTATGTCATAAGTTTCACTGGTCCCCCTTACAGAACTGATCTATAAAGGAAATATCCAAACTGTTTAGAGATCTTCAGCAACTGGAATCATGGATAGACTTCTTAATTGAAAAATACTTATGTCCCTAACTCACAAAGTAGTAGGGACGTGTAATTAAGCAGTGTCTTTATTCTGTTTAAGGTGAATGTGTCAAGGTTGCATGTTACCTTGATTCTGCTATTTTCTAGCTTGGTTTAACCCTGGCGAGCAGCTCAGCCTCACACAGCCGCTTGCTCGCTCCCCCCTCTGAGCGGGCTGGGGGAGAGAATCGGAAGAGTAAAAACGAGAAGACTCATGGGTCGAGAGGGGGATGGTTTAATAGGTAAAGCAAAAGCTGCGCACGCAAGCAAAGCAAAATAAGGAATTCGTTCACTGTTTCCCATCAGCAGGCGGATGTTCAGCCATCTCCAGAAGAACAGGGATTCATCATGCATAACAATGACTTGCGAGGACAAACGCCATCACTCTGAATGTTCCCGCCTTCCTCCTCCTTCCCCCAGCTTTTATCACTGGGCATGGTGTCTGAGATATCCCTTTGGTTAGTGGGGTCAGCTGTCCCAGCTCTGTCCCCTCCAACTTCTTTTGTACCACCAGCCTTCTCACTGGTGGGGCGGTGTGAGAACCAGAAAAGGCCTTGATGCTGTGCAAGCACTCTTCAGCAATAACTAAAACATCCTTGTGTTATCAACACTGTTTTCATCACAAATCCAAAACGTAGCACCATACAAGCTACTATGAAGGTGATTAATTCTATCCCAGCCCAAACCAGTACACTCAGTAACTTTAGCTAGTGTTTCGTATGCAGTATTTCAGTCTTGTGCATATCTGGAAAAAGGTAACTAAAATAATTAAGTATTTTGGCATGTAAATAAAATGGATAAACAAAAAAAAAATGGAAAACTTGTCAGGAAGTGATGCCTGTAATTAACTTTTATAGCATGAAAACAAGCAAACTGAGAGTGCATCTAGTTTATGGTGGCACTTTTTTGTGGGTTCTGTTTATTTTGATAGTTTCTGGATTGTATAAGGCCATGAGAAAAGTTGGTTTAGGCCCTGAGTTGATATAGCAGGTGATTGGTGGTGGTGGAAGTCTTTAGGAGTACACAAGTAAACTTTCATTACTACTTTAGTGCCTTGCGTGTGGTTTAGCTTTGTACCTGAAGTTGCATACACTGTGAATTCTTTTTTCTTTTTTTCCCCTCCCTTCAAATTCCTAACTCTGTTTTATGTGTCCTGGCTTCAAGACTGAACATCACTGTTTCATTTGAAATGACAGATTTTTTTTTTTCCCCCCCTTTATTTGGGATCTGTTTTCTTGTTTAATCATGGCAGTGACTCTTGCGTGGGCTGTTGCCTTCCAGTTTAGGCTCTAGTTCAGCTACTTCCTTTTTTCCTTCTAGCATGAGAAAATAGATCAAGACTGTTTGTTTGTTTGCACTTGAAAGTAGTTCTGAAATTACAAACAGAGCATTAGTGGCAAGCCCTCCCCTAGGGGAGATTGTCCTATGCTAGTATTGATAGTATGATATCTATTGATTCTCTGAACAAAGTAGTCCATGCTAGCAAAAGTCTACATTAGAGTTTGCTTGCATAACTACCTTAGTGGTATAAATTCACAGTCTTTCCCAACTTGCATAGGTTTGCTGGAAAATTTTTTTAGTATAGGTCTCAGCTGAAGAACGAGCTTCTTGCTTTTGAGGAGTGCAAAACACTTCTAAGCTGTTAGCTAGTTTCTGTTGATTCTTAATAAGCTGAAGCCCTTACAGAGGGAAAGATATATAAACCTGGCATAGCGAAAAAAAATCATAAGACCTTAGAGGAGATGTAAATGTAATCTTTTTCCATGTCTATTTGTTGAGGAAGAACAGGTTATATGTAGACTATTCTTGATTTTTTGGAGAAGTGTTGATCTTTTTGATGCTTGATTTCAAAAGTAAATCTACCTGAGAAGCTAGTGTACATCGCTTCAGACTCTAACAAGTACTACTGAGTGAAAGCTGAAGAAGCCAGTTTTAATGAACAGGCTGTGTGTTCATCAGTTCTGATACTTTTTTTTTTTAATTGTACTGCTTCTATATTGAAGGAGACCTCTACCCCGAAAGAAGCAGCACCTGCATGGTTATTTCTGTGTTGCTACCACCAGGTTAGAAAATTGGAGTCTGTTCTCACTCAGCATGATCTTACCCTGGTCCTCGTACCTCCATAGTGCAGACTGTGATGTATAAGCCAACAGCAGTAACATGTATTGCCAACAATAAAAAGATGCATTGCTTATACTATCTTTCTTTGAAAGCACCTGGTTCTGGGAGCAGTAACAATGGTATAGGACAATTTTGGTAGAACTTTGCACTCTAAAAGTTCATGGTAGTCTGATAGGTTTTCTAAGCAGAGGAACTGTTGCCGGGTGTGAGAGGAGTAGTACTCTCTCCCCAGTCAACAACTTTCTCTTACTGGATGAGGAAGGGGGGGAGATTGTCATGAACAGTAGTTTCAGTTGCTGGAAGTTTTTGCTTTAAAGATGTGGAGCATGAACCTTGGTTCATTAAGACTTCTTGCTGGTAATCTAATCCTTCTTTTTCTATGCATTTCCACCCTGTAACCATGTGACTTTCAAAATAATAATTAAAAAATGCTATCTCAGAGCTCCATGTGGGCAGGTCTGTTTATAAAATTGAAGTCATTTGTTTTTCACAGCCCACCCAGAGCTGATCTAGCCCTGTTTGGACTTGGGGCAGCCCCGCAGCGTGTGCCCCCAGCAGCTGGGATGCTTCTGGTGAAGTACCATGGACAGGGCCTGGGTCAGGCTGCTGGGGACACTCCCGTTAGGGGTGTTCAGCAAGAACGTTTAATCGCAGAGCTTAACAGTGTCTTTGGTTGGTAAATGTTGCTTGTGGGCGTTCCTGACTATATACTTGCAGCATTTGCAGCAAAATTGTAAAAAGTGGCGCTATTTGATTGAAGACTTGCAAGACGGGCATTCCTGTTGAGACTAATAGGGACTTTAGATGGTTCCACTATACTCCTTTTGCTTTGTCTGAATGTTTCTGTAGCTGCTATGATTTGCACAGAGGTGTTCGGTTTCTGATAGTTGTCACATGGTTAGGATGATTATGTCTTTTTCAGGGTTTCAAGGTAAATTACGTTCAGGATTTCATCTGAATAGATAGCTGAACTCATGCTCAGCATCAGGAGAGGAATGGCACACAAAACTCTTTCAGATCTTTATTAGAACAACCTCCTCAAACTGTTCAGTTTGTGTACCTATTTATTATGGGCTGTGGCTGATATTTTCAGAAGCCTCCTCTATAAGGAATTCTTTGTTATAACAAAGAGTCTGCTACCAACAAGGAGGTGTACCTCACTGTTAAATCTTTTTGCATCTGCTTGCCCCAGAAAGTTGCTAATTTTGGATATAAAGTTGGGCCTAGTAACTTAATGATTAAGCATCAGGATTTGTGTTGGTGCTGTGGTTTGGTTTGTTTTTTTGGTTGGGGTTTTTTTTTTTTTGGTCCCCCACCCCCCATAAACCTTAACTTTCACTCGGAAGCTGTGCAACTGCTTTTTACTGCTAAAGCTCAGGGTAAACTGCTTACCAAGTATAGATAAGATCTGTACTGATATATACTTGAATATAGGTGAAGTTTCTGACATGCAGTTGAGTCAATTTCCAGGTGAAAGCTAGCTTGAGTGATTTTTTTTTTTTTTTTTCTTCTTGAATCAGAACCATTTTTTGATACTTAAACAAAAAAAAAGTACTGACATTAAAACAAACAAACAAAACACCCCACAAAAACCCCAAACCAACAAAAAAATCCAAATCCAAAGATGTTTCAGTTTATTGATACAGAAGTGTAATTAGATTAAAAATAGGCATCCCTTAGTAGGGAACATGCTGAGAGTTGCAGAACCTCTGCCTGCTCCCATCAGTCTGTGCAGTCAACTTTTGCATCCTAATTTGGTATTGTGCTGTGAAACCCAGTAGGGGCCTGCTTCATTTTTAAGGCACTTCGTACCTTTCTGAGGCGTATGCTTTAATTAATCCTTACAGGGAGAAAGGTGGCTGTATTTTCACTGTTTTCCAGTAGTAAAACTGTTCATAGTATTGTTGAAGTGCCCCAAAGAACTTGTCCTTCTCTCATTTTCCCCAAGGAGTTCCATTGGTCTCTTTCCCTGTAGAGTCAAGTAGATTTTGTACCTCTTCACTCATCCTGTTAAATCTCCTTAGGTACATATAATAATCAAGTGGGTTCTGTACTGTACTGCTGGTACCAGTTGTGCTTTTACAGTATTGAAGAGCTTTAGTTCCTTAGTCTCATGTGCTAGGGATCTGGAGGCCAAGCTGCTTTGTGGTATAGATGTCTCCCATAATCTGGCAGGAGCTGGAGCCTGTATGAAGCTTCAGGTTGCAGACTTGTCTTTTCCAATTTTATATGTTGTGGGGTTTTTTTTCTTGCCTGACCTATCCTGGACAGGAATCAAACTGGAACAGCTTAAGTGCAAATTGAACTGTCGGGGAAAATGTCTTGACTTCCAGGTGGTGGGAAGAAGTGTTGGTTTCCCCACTCTATTCCTTATGTCTTTCTTGGGGATGGAGTGGCTGTAGAGGTAATGGTTAATATTGGTCAAGTTCGGAAACTGAAAATCACGGTTGCTGAAATACCTTGTCTTGCTCTTGTGCAGATACAAATGTGATGCACATCCTTATTTAAAAATACAGTGCTAGCTAAAATATTTCCAGACAATGCACTTGCTGAAAGGTGAGTAATCAGTTTTTGGACACAGCTTGCTAGTCCACTTTTTACAGGTTATGGGAATCGTTTATGGATGGAAATTGTTCTTTTGGGGTAAATTATTCAGAAAACTCTGTTGCCAGACAGGTACAAGCTAGCTGAAAACATTTGTAGTATACAGATAAGAGACTTCATAACTCAAGGAAATTTGGGCTGATTTTGACAGCCCAATAATAATAAAAAACCTCCATAAATCCATTATTTGTGTGTAATGGGTACCGGAATGATGCATGTTTCTTTGATATTCCAAAATGTCATGTCCCAGCTACAAAATAGTGTGGTGCTATAACTTGAATTGCTATAAGCAAGCCTGGTTTGAACTGATGAAAATAAAATTTATTTTTCTCCTAATCTTGGTAATAGCTGCCTTTTTTTTTTTTTTTTTAAGCTAAAAATGAATCTGTCATCTTTAACTGATTCTGGCCCCTGATGCAGAAAACCTGAGTCTGAAGTTTGGCTGAGTTACAAAGCTGGATGCTTGTGGCAGTTAGTATGGTCTACCATTTCTGCAGATGTTGCTAGCGTCTCTTTAATATGTATGTGTGGAGCAAAATAAGCTTTAGTTTTAAGTGCGTTACATCAGATTATTTTTTTCAAGTACGTACTTCAAGATGACCTAATTTTAATCTTTTATAAATGAGAATAGGTGTGATATTTTCCTTGTTGTTGACCAGATGGTGATAGTAATGTCTGAAAAATATACTCTCTTCCATGATGAATAGAATTTGCCAGCTGCTGCTTTTTGGCTGGGGCAGGAGGGAGTGTGTTGGGAAAATATGCTGACTGGCAGTTTGCTTGTTCCATCTCTGTTAAAGCCAGGAGCCCTGTGGGACAAGGAGTCCATGGGATGTTTCTCTGGGAGGGAAAGTGAATCTTTTTGTCCTTCTGGATTTGGTTTTAATGCTACAGGAATTCCACTTCAAAAGAACTGTAAAACAAAGCCTGTATTAAGTAGAGAGTAAACACTTGAGAATCTTTTCCTCTTCCCTTAGGCATGGGAAAGAGATGAGGTAAAGGCTTTTTTTAACATTTGTTTTTAACAGTTTTATTTAAAAAAAACCACAAAGCCTCAAAGATTTTGCCAAGATATTTAAATATTGTGTTCAGGAATGCTATAAATAATTTAGAAAACAAAATTCAAGCATTCTTTTTTACAAGATCAAGAAACTTGAAGTAACACCTCTAAAGAAATGACAGAATGGAGCTTCTTTTCATTTTTAAGAACTAACAATACCCTTTACGTGGCTTTGTCTTGCATATTTAGGTAAAGATAAATATTTCAAAATAATGAGTCTTCTTTTTTTTCCCTGCATATTAATATTTTGTGGATATTGTTAATTAAATTAGCTCACAGTATTTTGGAAGAGTCTGGTAATACACCTAGCAAATAAGCATTATAGGCCTATTATGTTTATATTACTCTCATTTTTCACTGTTGAGGACTTTTTATAATTTTATTTAGCAAGGAGTAGCTTGTCAGTTTATCAGTCTTGGGATGTGTGACGTGTGACAACTATTTACATAGATTACTACGGACTTTTTCCTTGTTGTGTGGGTTTTGGGTTTTTTGGGCTTTTTTTTTTTGTTCTCCTGCCTCAATCAAGGAAGAAGAAATGGCAGTGGCTTTTTTCATACATGTTAGCCTGTTGGAAAAAGTGAAGGGTAACACACTTCTACTCCAGAATGAGAATCTGGAAGGAACCTTGCCTTTTACCTTTGTTTTCTGGGGTACAACAGTGGTAAATAAAGCTTATTGCAACTTTGCCATAAATTGGTCTGGAAATGGTGAATTTTGTTAATATTCTTAGGTGTGTAACTATGAAGGCTTTCATGGACTTCAAAGAGTAAAGGGCTTCTGCATAGCCCCAGAAAAATTGTTCAGAGCTAGTTTCTGTCATGTGGGGAAGAACACTTCCAGTCTCATTCTTCATATGACATTTGTCCTATTTTTCTTCCTGGTCTCTCTGTTCTGTAAGGAGTTACAGGCGCTGTGGTTGCTTCTCTGCAGTTTGGAGGGGCTGAAGCTGGAGAGAGGTACCCTGTCCTTCTGTGTTCCATGGTTCAGTGTTTGAGGAATGACGACACCCCCACTGCTCATCCAAAACGAATGCTAAGTAGCTTTTTATTAAGAGAAAATTAGCAATAGACTAAATAATGTCCTGTACATTTCTAAAGAGGACAAGATAGCATTTAGAAAAAAAAGAAAAAGTGATTGGAGTTTTAAGAACAGAGAGAAAAACAGAATTAAGAAAGAGTAGACCTTAAAAATGTTTTAAATGTCCACGAGGTGTCAGTGTACATCCAGGAAGAAACCTGGGAGATCAGCATTTCCTTCTGAAAAAACAGTCAGTTGCCTTTATTTCCTAGGGCCTGAAATCATTTGCAGGATAGAAGGTGACAACAGCTGAGTAAA
Source organism: Balaeniceps rex (assembly GCA_013401315.1). Classification (NCBI taxonomy): domain Eukaryota; kingdom Metazoa; phylum Chordata; class Aves; order Pelecaniformes; family Balaenicipitidae; genus Balaeniceps; species Balaeniceps rex. The sequence goes on from VYZW01033497.1 coordinate 8,299, forward strand.
GACTTCAGAAACTTATATCTGCATGACTTAAAGGTTGCATTTGCATAATAATATGCATAGTGTTTTTTAAACAAGATGTGTAAGTTTATTGATGGGTTTCTAGATTTTGGTTTAGTTTAAAAAACAATTTATGGGTTCAGTGGTGTTCTCTCTTGATTGTCATACATTTTGAGTAGGCTGGTTGCGTTTTCTGGGGAAAACTTTGCACAGCTTGGTACATAAGAAATAAACAGGAATATTCTAAACCATATTCTTGACGTTTTGTTACTAAATGTTGAAGTGTTCCTAACATATTCATAAAACTCAGTGTATTTATATTTTACAGAAACCTGTTTTTTTGTTCTTCATAATGCTTTTATAAAATAAAAGTTACATTGCCAAAAAGTGGTAGAAAACAATTGGATACTAGAGGTTCTGTGGCCTCATTTCTGTGAAACTTGAGCAGAGACTTTCCCTTTTCCTACCTGCATGTTTGCTGAATGGGATTTGGTTATTTGTAGATTCTAAGACACATAAGCCTATGGATTTTGAGAGGCAAGGGTATATAGAAGTTGATTTTCTTAATGTTTTAAATAAATAAGGTACTGCTCACATGTGTTATGTATTCTGTTTTGATACCATCTTTCTGATTCTGTATTGTAAGTACTCCTTTATAAAGCATTTTGCTGGCTTTTAGGAGTGCCAAAATTTACTCTGCAAGTTCTCCTCTAGGTGTCATCTTAATTGAATAAATGACTGATCAAAGCAAGTGTTAGCAAGATTTTGGAAGAAATGAGCCCCAAAATAATCCTGATTTAAAAAACAAAAAAAAAACCCAAACCCACCCCCCACACCCACAAGTTTAACTTTTGAATCATGTATGGATGATTGTGTAAAGCTGTAACTACCTTTTTGTGTGCTTGTATGGTAATACATAAATGGTTCACGTGTGGGTTCTGCACGCATAATTGTTTCTGTGTGCACTTTTGAAAACTGGGCCCTAAAACTCTGTAGCCTGTTCTTATTGCCATATGCTTTATAAATACTGTTAGTACTGTAGAGACAGTTTGAATAACATAATCTGTGAAATTTCCATGTTGTGAATTTCCTTCTTTTTAAAGAAACTTACTAGGAGTGATTTATATACTGAATTGTGGGAGAAGAACTTGAATTCTTTGCATAAGCAAGTTTTTGTGTAACTGGGAAGAGTTTCATGAGTGGTACACTTGATTGTAATAGTGTCCAAGTTTGGAAAAGTTCAGGTGTCAAGAAGGCTGTTTTGAGATATTTTAAGGAAGATATAAGGAATGAAGGAGTTCTGGTATGTTGTTGATGAAGGGAGCTCAGCTTATGGGTGCAGTTTTGCAAAGCAATTGAATCGCTTTGTCGCAGTGAGCAGTTTGAGTGCTCCCACTGCTTGTGTGTCAGCTGTCAGCCCATGATGAGCTGGCTCAAATAATTCACCAACCAAAAAAAAATAGGAGCAATTGGATCACACAAGTGCCTGTGCTGGCTCAGGAAGGGGATGTGAATGTGCAAGGATCATCTGGGGAAGGGAGGAGTGGAGAGTCTCTCCGGTGGCCAGCAGTTAAAAAGCAGACTCATCCACTTCCTCANCCCAACATCCAAAACCCCAAACAAACAAAAACCAACCAGACAAATTTCTAGGCTGGTAAAACTTTAATTAATGTGCTAAATTAATACTTTGTTATATTTTGTGAAATCTAATTCAGTAATGGACTACTCAGCTTTTTAAGGAGAGCGCTTTTTAATCTTCTAAATAACAGAATGGAAAAATCGATAGCAAAAGTAACTTCTGAGAATAAATGTTGCTTGCATGCTCTTATCCTGAAGGGATGTGTAAGAGCCCTCCTGGGAGCCACTTCCCTGGTGGGCATCTAGGGCAGGACTCTTTGCAAGGTTTGAAGCAGCTGGGTAAGATTCTTGGCTGTTGCTGTATTTCTCTTTGCTCAGTTTTGGGAAAAGCCACCCATTTTGGCAGCTGCAGAAGATTCGGATGAGCTCTGTCATCCTGTAGTAGTGTGTGTAAGTGTGTGTGAATATGTGGATTTTATCCAGCTGTGTTTTCTCAACTCTTTCCATTTGCCAGAAAGGAGCTGTTTCTTGGACATGAGGGAGGTGTGAGGGGTTCCTAAAAACTTCTAAGAAATTTAGCTTCCTCCAAACAGCAAGTCCTGATACATGAGGCAGCTTTTGACCCACACTATTTTAAAGAGAATCAGAATAATTCATATGCAGTGACGCTGAGTGTTTACATACTGAAGAGAGATAAAATACATAAATGTGGTGGTATCCATAGCAACTAGAATTGATTTTGCTCACTTGCATGTAGTATTTTAAGTTCCTGGTATGTATGGAAACAAAATCCCACATGTGAGCAAGCTAGCTGAACTGTGGTTTCTGTGGTCGCAGTCTATTCGTATCTACCCAAAATTGTATTAAAAGTATTGCACTGGTAGGAAACTTACATGCATTTTTAGTATTATACTAGTTAAATATTTATCATTTTGTTTCAACTCTTATAACTCTTCTGCAAGAGAGAATCTGATTTCAAAAATCTTTAAAAGAAAACTTTTAAATCTTTTAAAGAAAATTAATCAATGTATTCAGAACCCTCCCCTCCCAAACACCATCCTGGAAAAAAAGCCCTCACCACCAAACTCCCCCCCAGTGCAACAACACTCTTCCCTGGGTGGGACTGGGAGTGGGAGCCTGGGCTGTAGGCAGATTGTACCATCACATGACTAATGAGTAGGAAAATCTGAACAGAAACTTTTAAAGGCAACAATTTTTCTTTTTTCTTGAGGTTGAGAATTTTGCAGCTATTTAGTATTTCAACCTCTTCCTCCCCCCAGTATCACTGACTTCCAAAACTTTCTACTAGGAGAGTTTCAGTAATGACAAAAATGGAGAATAAGTGTTTTGAAGGAGTAGATTTTGTTGTCCTTTTCTCATTGACAAAATTGGAGCTATGTTTTGAATGGTAGAAATTGTGTGGTCTTCTGAGAAAATATTTGCTGCTATCGCTTTGTCATTCTAAATATAGTGTTTCCTCTTGATAATGCTTCTTAGTTTTTTTATTTATCAGCATTTATCAGTTATGCTTATAAGCGACTAGCAGACAGACATTCAAAGCTAATTTAACTTCCCTAAGATGGCCAGACTTGGGAAGTGTTAGACAGGAATTGCTTCCCTGTAAAGTGTCCTCTTCCCGGTGCCCTTCTGGTAGGGGAAAAGCAGTCTATATTATATAGTTGCTCCTACTTAGGGTTTTTTCCCTTCCTCAGTCCAACCCTTGTTACTTCCCCTCATGGTCATTTAATCACTGGAGGCCAATGAGTGCTGTATAACACTTCTTTGGATGCATTGCTGTGCTCCATTCTTGGCTTTTCACAGGCTGTTTGTTATTCCGCACTCTTAATTGGTTATATCTTGTTGCCCCTGTGACTGGATTAATGTTTTGTTAGTACTGGCTGCTGGAATCACACAACCGTGTGAGTCCAAGCAAAACATAGGCTAAAATAAAACCCCACTAATATGGCTGAAATAAGACAGGTAACGGACTTGCTGTAGCAAAATTTCCAAGCTGATTTTTGTAAATACAGCTAAAATCAAACTTGAATAGGCATAATTATCAGTTGGGAGTCGGTGGGCTTTCTGACCTTGGCCTACAGAGATATGATCCACTGAGCTTCTTGGGTTTTTTGTTTGGGAGCAGGGGAAGGGCAAAAAAAAACCCCAAAAAACCATGCTTCTCCTTTTATTCTTTCTTTGATAGTTGAATGGTTCTGTTGAAAGCAGATCGGTCTTGTTTATTTTCTTGAATAGTCAACAGCTTATTTTCTTCAATAGTCTACAGCAATTTGTTACTTGAGAACAGCGGCCGATTCTGGAAATGTCCTAAGCTGATGTGAGTCATCACTGAAGGTTTTAAATAGTTGAATGTGATGTTTGTTTCCTCCCTTCCATGGCTCAAAATGGTATGAATCATTTTTTTAGTGTTTCCCAGATAATAGTCTGAGCGGAAGTGGTATGCGTTTCTGACTCAAGTTCTTAAATGTTGGTGGAGCACTCCCAACCACTGCTGGTTTTGGCCGTGTGGGAATTCCATGGGTATTTCAGACAAATGTATAAAAGCAAACATCTTGTAACCGTGGCAACTTGCCCATGAGGATTCATGTGGTTGGTGACATAAAACTGTGAAAGCCCTCTACTGACTGGCATAACTGACTTGACCTTTCTGCCTAAATTCTGTAAGAGGTAGGGGATAAAAATTCAGTCAAGAGAATCGCTTTTCAAGTTCATAGAAGACCTTGTAGAACACTAGGATTTGTGTTATATTTTTATATGGCTACCTGCTACTGTTCTTATCCGCTAAAATGAAAATGTCTTTCATGAATCCAAATCTCTTCCGTAGTTTTATATGCTCTTAGTCAAATTCAGGTGTCTCATTCTTTCTACGTAACTTGGAGCACAACTCAAAAGTGATACATACCCTGGTGCAACTGAAACAGTGCTGAAAAAAATTAGTTAGCTAATGGATTTTCTAATGGGAAGAAGAGGGGAAAAGGAGGAGAATGGCACATCTGTGTTAAATTAAAGAACGCTATTGGGAGGAATAACCTTGATGTGACTTGTAAAGGAGTAATTGATTTGTCTGTCATCCCAAGCTCATCAAACATGCCGCAATGACAGCTTTTATATGTCGTTGTTTTAGAGTGGAGCTAGTGATAGAATCAGATTGGTCTCTCAGTCCAGTAGAGTTTTAATGAGGAAATGATAAACTTTATTCCAGGTTTCTTGGCTCCAGCTAGAATTTCCTAATTCTCAATCTCAACACCAGCACTGTCCAGTGCTGAATCTGGGAGCGTTGTATTGTGCTGCCTTTCCTTTAAGGGGGTTTCCAGCCTTCAGCAAAAGAACCAAAGTTAAGAAAAAAGCAAATTGAGGATAAAGGTTATTGTCTTGTAGCCCATAGAGCTAAATGAGCCTCAGTGGGGAAGCTGACTGGCCCTACAGACCAAATGTAATGCGTTCCTAATCATCTGCTGGAGACAAACATGCAGGATTTTTTTTTTTTTTTTTAAAAAAAAAAAAAAAAGCATCTGAATCCAGGGAAGTTGGAACTTGGTCTTTTCCTATGTAACAATGAAAGATCACACTCAGGGGTTTTTTTGGTTAAGCAGCTGGTAGGCGAGAACTGCTTCTTGTCCTTGGGATACAGGCACAGGGAATTGGTTTCAGTGCATCAGAGCAAGAAGAAGCTGTTAAGCCTGCTATGCCATACTTTAGAAAACCCCAGGGAGATCTACTGATACTCAAGTATGCAGCCTCTGAGAGGCCTATGGTGATCTTGTGTGTTACAACATCTGTCCTTGAAGTCCAGACCATGCACTGTATTTGCAAGCCCCAGAACACCTACTAAAGAGGGAAAAGCAAGCCTATTGTATGGTGAAAATAAGACAATGTTATGCTTACCTTTTGTGATGCGAGTTAGGTTTTTTGTAGTAAATGATGAGCTTGATTCTGTTTTCTCTGCAGAAGCAGTATTGCAGGAAGAAATTTTCAACAGGGGAATACATACAGTCAGCACTTCCTGTGCACGTCATCTGTAGAGCGTGACTATAGATCAGTAGAAAAGTAGATCAAAGGAGATGTACTAATTCTTCTCGGTGTATGCATGGGCCCACATGCCCAAAGGGAATTCTCTTAGTTGTTTTACCAGCTGCCCTAAGACAATTTAATAGGATCATGTTTTACTTAATTTATAAGAGTGTGTGCACTACTGGTATAAACACTTTCAAGGCAATGTGATAGATGATATAAAATGAAGATTAGGAATTCTGTAGTCATTCATTTGATCCAGCCAAGCTGCCTTTATCTCTTTCTTCTCCTTGGGAAGATGTAATAACACTGCTCCCTGAAGCATCAGGCTGTCAATGCCAGCTGTGACAGTGGGTTGATGTCTTCCAATGTCTCTGGGTTGTTTTTTTTGCTCTACTATTGTTGCATTCCTGTCCACTCTCACCTCTCAGCAACTGGCTGGATAGTGCTGGGAGAGGACAGTTGACGTGAAAGAGCAAACAGGGGCTGCTGAGACTGAGCCTTTGGTTCTTGTTTTGTTTGTTTCCTTCAACTCTGCTTTTAGAGCTGGTGTGCACAGCTGAAATTGCTGCCTTCAGTAATAATTCCTGGAAGGATACTGTGGTTATTATTGTAATGGATGCCATTTTCAGTGCCAGAAAACAAAATTGGCTGTGGAGGTGGTCTGAGCTGGAAGGAGCTGAGGCGGCCAGAAGTATTCCTGCTATCAGTGGCTTTTCTGCCTTTGCTCTGCCAACAGGTGAAAATACCTGTAACTGGACTGTGGGCCTTGCTTTTCATATTATGAAATAATTTTTTAAAAGCTGTCATACTTGCAAAAAGAATTTAAGTGTACAGCTAATAATTGTGGATTTGCGTGGGTTTAACAAATGCTGAAGTGTTTTGCCTGCTTCTCTCTTTGGCTGAGCTGATATTTTGAGGTAGTATCTTCTCCATTTTCCAACAGAAGTCATCTTAGAATCATAGAATCATCTGGGTGGAAAAGACCTTTAAGATCATCGAGTCCAACTGTACCTGTCCACTACTAAAGCATGTCCCTAAGCACCTCATCTGCCCGTCTTTTAAATACCTCCAGGGATGGTGACTCGACCACTTCCCTGGGCAGCCTTTTCCAGTGCCTGATGACCCTTTCAGTGAAGAATTTTTTCCTAATATCTAATCTAAACCTCCCCTGGCGCAACTTGAGGCCATTTCCTCTCATGCTATTGCTTGCTACTTGGGAGAAGAGACCAACACCCACCTCGCTACAACCTCCTTTCAGGTAGTTGTAGAGGGCGATAAGGTCTCCCCTCAGCCTCCTTTTCTCCAGGCTAAACAGCCGCAGTTCCCTCAGCTGCTCCTCATAAGACTTGTGCTCTAGACCCTTCACCAGCTTCGTTGCTCTTGTCTGGACACGCTCCAGTGCCTCAATGTCAATGTGAGGGGCCCAAAACTGACACAGTACTCGAGGTGCGGCCTCACCAATGCCAAGTACGGGGGAAGGATGACTTCCCTAGTCCTGCTGGTCACACTATTTCTGATACAAGCCAGGATGCTGTTGGCCTTCTTGGCCGCCTGTGCACACTGCTGACTCATATTCAGTTGGCTGTCGACCAACACCCCCAGGTCCTTTTCTGCCAAGCAGCTTTCCAGCCACTCTTCCCCAAGCCTGTAGCATTGCATGGGGTTGCTGTGGCCCAAGTGCAGGACCCGGCACTTGGCCTTGTTGAACCTCATGCAATTGGTCACAGCCCATTGGTCCAGCCTGTCCAGGTCCCTCTGTAGAGCCTTCCTACCCTCAAGCAGATTAACACTTCCTCCCAGCTTAGTGTCATCTGCAAACTCGCTGAGGGTGCACTCGATCCCCTCTTCCAGGTCACTGATAAATATGTTAAACAGAACTGGCCCCAACACTGAGCCCTGGGGAACACCACTTGTGGCTGGCCTCCAACTGGATTTAACTCCATTCACCACCGCCCTTTGCTCTTCTGTCACTTACCTTCTCCCAAAAAGAAAAGTTGCTTTAAAACCAACCTGTCTCTTGTCCAAAGCACACACCACGCTACCTAAAGTAGTTTGTCTACATCTATTTATCTGTCTTCATGGATGCAGACTTATCTTCACTATCCATAACAAAATATGTGGATAGATGAATCTTTCTGTGGTCTCTCTTCCCTGAAACAAGAGTTGTTTTGACTCCTAGTTAATTTTCCAAGACTGACAATTCCACCATCAGACTTCTATGGTTGTTATTTTGGAAAGCTGTCAGGTGTAATAGCTGCCTTCCGTTTCAGGCAAAAGACAGGGAGGTTGCTGCTGTTGCTGATGAATTAATAGGAACCACCAGCCAGAGCAGGTACACTTTTTGTGAAGTACCTTGAGAATCTGAAGTCAGACAGACCAGAGGACTTCTATTATGTACTGTCTGTTAATGTAAGAATAAATCGTTGATTTTGATTACAGGGTTGTACACTGCAAGAGCACAACACGAAAACCCCTGCCAGTAAAGTTAAATCTGGCCTTAATAAAAAGGGAAATGTTGTAGGTGACATCTTAGCTAGAAAGTCATGAGGAAAGATGATGTTCCCTCATATTTCCACTTTCTTTAAAGAGAAGTAGGACTCTTGTATCTGCTTTTCTGGTTTTTCTTTTTAGGAATGTCCGTTCTTTAGACAGCTTGTTAGACTACATATTTTGGATATCAGAGCTACATTTTTTTTAAAAGGTATTGATTTAACTTGTACTATGGTGGTTGTAAGATGCTTCAGCCAAGAGTTTCTCTACCAGTGTATTGTTTAGGTGTATAAAATAAGCAAGAAGTCTTAAACAGAAAATTGCTAAATAGATTTTTAACACTTTTAAGGTATTTTATTGCTCTTTGATCAGATTATATTTCTGAAGTATTTTTAAAAGGTTACAGTTTAAGTATACAAATTAAGTTTACATCTCAATCACAAACATGCATTTTGCGTTACTAATTTTTCTTACGCTGCTCCAATAGAGAAAAGTTAGAATGAATGCTGGGTTATTTTTCTTCTTAGTCATATTTATGTCTCAGTTTTTGCTGAGATGACTATTCAGTTACTGGATTTTATTAATTGCAGAGTTTTATGTAGTCATGTGTTTTATTTGAATTAAGATAGTTCTGTCGATTAATTGAGGCTATATACTTGCATGAGAAAAAGATGTAAGAACTGCCTACGGTATGCGGGAGGTGCAAGGGAAGCTATTTTGCTTTTCCCTGGAAGCAGAAATCTGGAGGTTAAAACTAGTCTCTTTTGTCTGCATCCCAGCTGTGCATGTGCTCTGGAATAAACAGAGCAAAATTGGGAAGAAAGGTAGTGATTTCTTGTTGCCTTAGACCGTTTTCTTTCCTGACTCCACCTCATTCCCTCAGGAGTGGGGAGGAAACAGCAGAGGAGTTCAGATGAGTGACTCACAAGGCTTCCAGAAGTATTGTAGCTTATATTCATGGTGATGCTGAACACATCTCTGCCTATATGTAGGCAACACTTCAGTAAATATTCTAGGTAAATTATATGAAAATCCGCTTATACTGGGATATGCCTATGCACTTAACAGCTGTAGCTATTATAAGCAATCTTTGTCGTCTGAAAAAATCCATGGTTTAGGTCTTTGTCTTGCAGAGCTGTTACAGATTGTTTAAAAAAACAATTTGTAAGCCTTACTTGGCTTTACATTTTCTCATTTTTTACTGGAACCTGACAGAACAATTTCCTTCCTTTCCTAGATCCTTAATTATGCAAAATATTAAATGAAACCAGTGGGATTAATCTCAGCCTAGAAAAGACTTGGTAAATGCTGATTGGCAAGAGAGAAATCTTTATCTGGGTAGGTTTGTTGACATTGAATGTGCTTCAGTGTCATCAGCAGTGCTGCTACAGTCCTCTGCTCGTCAATTCCTAGAGAAAAGAGTGGATCTATAGAAAAGGTTACTATTTTTAGCTGCTTCAGAGTTCCTGTTTTTTCTGTCTGGTACAGACATGGCTGCTGTCATCCATGTTTTAACCTGCAGGCTGTGTTCTTGCAATATATTCTCTTTATATGCACCAATGAAAGACTCTTGGAACTTGATTTACTTAAAAACAAGTGTTGTTTGAAAATGACAACACTTTTTTTTTTTTATTTGCAAAAAGCTATCATGTCAACACAGAAGCTTTTTTTTGCAAAAATGCATATCCTCACTATTGTCCACTTGAAAATTCCTTTTATTCTCTCTCCATTGCACTTCTTAAAATTTTAAAGGCAAGTATGGAGATCTTATTTTGCTAACAGATACTGCAGAGGCTATCAGACAGATGACCCCTTGAGCCCCAGTAGACATGGCATTCTTTTTTTCTTTTCTTTTTAAGTTAGGGCATTTTCAACTCTTCTTTCCTACTATTTGTTTAATAAACTTTCTTATAGGAAATATGTGACATTTAATCTGGAAACTGTTGAGGGCTTTGGGGAAGATGAATGCTGATGACCTGCTATCTTTGTTTATTTTAAGTTTGATTAAGATAAATGAAAAATTTTTTTTTTGAGAGATGCTGTATTCTTTCTTCATACCTTCGTAAAGATCCAGTATGATTCCTAAAGATGATCTCTTCTTCCTCACTGAAAGTTATTAGTCTAGATAACCTGCTGAAAAATTGAAACCTTGGTTTGGTTTCTTTCAGTAGAATTGTGAACTTTAGCTTTGGCTTTCAGAACAGCTGTTAGGTAGCATTAGAAACTTGTATTTTGCAAACCAGGGGATACCTTGGATGATTTTTGAAGTTGAAAGAAGAGATGATTAGGGTTGGTGTTTCCATTGAGTTGAATGCATTACTCTCAATTGCGGGGGTTGCGGGGGGGAAGATTGTTCTTTTAAGTAAGCTCCAAGTGCTAGTTCATTGTAAGCAAAAGTTAAATGTTTCTAGAACTGGGTTGTCCTTTGGTTATGGAAGTAATTGCACACACATGCTGCTAGCATGAGTAGGTTTTTTTTGTCTGTGTACTTATAAGGTTTAGATTGCTATCAAGGTCAATATAGTATTGACTCAGTTATGTTGGTTCTCTTTCTAATGCAAACTGTGATGTTATTGGCTTTTAACTCTCTCTCTTTTAACTCTTAGGAATGTCACCATTCAAATATACATAATGTTATGCAAGATATAATATGTTAAATTACTATTGGAAAGAGTTTATATTAATTTTATTTTGGTTATAGGTAAGATTTCTAGAATAGTTATCAGAGTAGATTAAAATATTCTCTCTTCTGAATTCTTGCAATTAATTGCACATGAAGTCCTATACTTTTTTATGGTAACTGTTGAATTTCTAGCAGAATTCTTTAAGTGTACTTCGGAGCATTAATTGCAAAGGTCAAAAACATACCACTTTTAGATAATTTGAACTAAACTGAGCATTATCTCTGTCTAGCAACATGTCCAGTTGGTAATTCCAAAGAAAACTTACGGAACTCTTAGCATTTGCTTACTATATAAACTTACTGGCTCTCAAAAAGTGTTCATTAACGCTGAACATATGGGCTTAGCTAGAGTACCGTTATCTAACAAGTCTCTGTGTGTGTGTAGTATGAAAACCAAGTATGCATTTTGTCAGTGTACTTTGCTTGTAGACTTAAAATCTGGGTTGTTTTTTTTTATTATTTTTTTCCCCCAAATGAATGTTTACTTATGCGAGTGAACTACAGTTTCCATTCTTTAGCACATTTTTCACAAATAAAAAGCAAAGTATTTTCTAGGTTGTGGTTGCTGTGTTCATTAGGAGACAGCAGGGTATTGCAGTAGATGAGCCTCGAGAATGTCCATGTTTTTATTTAAACTGTTTTTGCTGTGGCCAGGAGGAGCATGAGTTGTCATACGTATTCATGTGAATCTGTGTTGTTTCTTTTTAATAAATGGTTGAAATGCTAGAACAAAGCGGTACAAACCATTGCTTTTTCATAATTAAGACCAAAAGTATGAAATTCCAAAACAACTGGACTCTGTATAATGAACAGAATATATTTATAAAGGTGTTTGTTAGTCACACGCTGTAAATGAGAACACTTGGGAAATTTGAATCGTATCTGAAATTTCATGGTGAATCAGAAACCGGTGCTATATTCTGCCAAGCCAGCAGTCCTGAGCTTGGGGAGCCCTAGGCTAAGGTACTCATTTGACCTTACAAAAACCTTCACCTGCATGAGGTGTCAGTAGGAGTGTGTTAAGCAATTTATTGTGTTGCAGTGAAGCTACCGTAGACATTATTTCAAAAGAGTGGTGATGTGAGCCCTCAAAGGTGGGAATTCATGTCTATTAATATCCAAACGATTTAATATACTGCTTAACCTCGTCTTTCTCTCTGCCTGGCTTCGTATGTGAAACCTGAGTGCAAACGCATTATCGAAAAGCTAGAAGCTTGTTCACCATTGACAAATTCTGATCTTACCAGGCACTGGAGGACATTAGAAGTCCCTTCATACTGCACAGCAGGAACAAAAACCCTCCCTCTGTTCCTGTAACACTGACGCTTATCCAGCAACTTTGACAGAAGCCGTTTACATAATACACCCACAAACCAGCACCATTTAGGCAGATTCAAGCTGAAATATTTATTCAGCGAGTGGTAGGGCTTTATATTTTATTATTATGTTATATTATTATATTATTACAATGCTAATATTATATTTAAATTATACTTGCTGTAATTTTTTTTCAAGCTTTGCCTATACTAGTTGCAAAAAATCCCATGGGTTTGGTCATTAATAGCTGGCTTTTTAATAGTCAACCGATTACTTTGAGAGATTTTACTTTCATTTAATTTTCAGAGTATTTATGTGGGGAATTTGTTGTCTTCAACGAGTTAAGGGAGGACTGTTTTGCTGCTCTGACCAGTGCCATATGAAAGCAGTTAAAATGCTGGAATTGTTTACAGCCTAAACTGTTGTTAGTCAGCAGAGCCAGTACACCAGATTTCTTTGCGGCTTTTAGTGGAAAATATTAAACAGTCGCTCTTTCTTCAGTTATAGGATTTTTACGTTTTCAGCTGTGTTAGTCACAGAACTGGCACAGACGTAACTGCAAAGACTGCCCCCCCCCC